>JBBPDA010108547.1:0-10998 GCA_037974385.1 Arnoldichthys spilopterus | reverse complement strand
TGCCCGGGCCGGGACTCGAACCCGAGACCTTCAGGTCTCAAAGGCAGTGTCCTAACCACTAGGCCACCACTGCCCAGGTGCCCATATTTTGTAGACTTTAAGTGCATTTTTTGCTTTTTTTTGTTTTCAAGCAAAACTGTCAGTCACAATTATTGATGCCCTTCTAAATCCTTAAAAAGTGCAAGATCCAAGTGATTGAAGCTATTTTGCCATTCGTAAGCACAACTCAGTCTCAGTAGTCCTCCATGACATTCTGTTTGCTCTAGGTTGCTTCATAAATCAGAAAAATACAGTTAAAAATAGCTTCATGCATTTAGTCGGGAAACATGACATCATGGAGTCCAATTAAATACCAGGAGATCAAAATGGGGCTCACTCTGCTAAGAGGCTAAGACTGACTGGATCATTGCCTGATCTTCCAGCAGGACAGTGATCCAAAGCATAACTCCACACAGGGAACTGGAGAGTTCACAAGCAAGGGCCAAGGAGTCTGGCACATCTGGAGAGATTTTGTGTGGAGGAACTGCCTTCTGTCTGTTTATATAGGTGATCTTATATCATGAAGCATCCTCAAAAAAGACCCAGAGTAAAGAAGGGATGGGGGTACAAAGCATTTTAAGAAAAAATAGATTCTTTTTTATATTTTTCCTACCAGAATTGGCATGTTGCACTGTTCAATGCTTCTGTTATCTTTCAGGGGTCTTTTAACTTTGTAACCACATCTTTCAACTAAATACTATCAGCTATGTGTCTGTGATTTTCACTGTTGTAATAAAATGTCAAATTAAAGGAGTACAGCTGTGGACAAAAGTTTAAAGAACGAGTTTGCTGCCTCAGTTTTTATGATGTCCATTTGCATATACTCCAGAATGTTATGAAGAGTAAGCAGATGGATAGCAATAATTGCAAAGTCCCTCTTTGCAATGAAAATGAACTAAATACAAAAAAAACCCCTGTATTTCAGGACCTGCTGACCTCCTGTAAGTGATTCTCTTGTTAATACAGGTGAGAGTGTTGACAAGGACAAGACTGGAGATCACTCTGTTGTGCTGACTAAGTTAGAAAGTTATACCTTTGTGTATTAAATGTATTAATCCTTTAGTTAAGGGAAGTGGCTAGTTTCCCTTTCCTGTGCATTTAAGGCAGACTGTAAGTAGGAAGGGTGATGGTTCTCATCTGTTTCTGGGGTTTCATTAGTTTTATGTTCCTAAATGTCATGGACATTTAAAGGCACATCACATCACACGTTTTGGTGAATTCTGCCCAGGGCCCAAGGTCCATTAAACTCCAGGACCCTTGACACCTCACCATCTATAGGCCATTAAACCATTTGGCCAAGACTAAACAGATCATTTTAGACTAAACGTCCTCTTCACTTTTGTGTTAATCTCCAATCGAGGAAACTCTACTCCGTAAAAAGACTTTTCGACCATGACACACACACAGTATTGTAAATTCGTAAATAGTCTTTGACTGATCATTCAGTGTTCTCAAAGACCTTCAATGCAAACTGAAGCTCTGCGCTCCTGATCTTTCTGCCTAACACTTGTCTTTGGGAGCTCCCACATATAGGGGAGGATGCTTTTTCCAGAAGACTTTTCATTTCACTTTGAAATTGCTTGCTCTCTCTCTCTCTCTCTCTCTCTCTCTCTCTCTCTCTCTCTCTCTCTCTCTCTTTTAAATAAAACATATAAAAACTATTTTGGTGAATCCTGACCTCTCCTTGAAGACACGTCGACACTCACTAACATCAGTTTTTACACTTCTTATTGAATCAAAGACACTTTCAAACCAGAGGTCTATGCTTTAGAATCGTTTGTAAAGGTTTTCAGAAAAACAGGGTATTTTTGTGGCCCTCCTGTAATAAAATCAGCAGCCGCCAGTTTAGGGAAGATGCTCATTTTTCTTTTCTTTTTTTGTTTTGTTCTTGAGGCTCTGTTAATTTCACTTTCTTTTTTGCTGATAAGTTTTTAAGAATGAAGTTTCGTTATGCCAGTTATTTTAAAAAATATAATTTTTTGAAGTTGGGTGTGTGGATTTCTAGAGTAAAGGTTGACTATTTGTGATGGATGTCAAGAGTGAAATCAGACCTGATGAATTGTTGTTTTACTATTTCTGGCCACTTGCTCAGTGCAAAGCATCAAGCCTGGATTCTAATCTAGACTCGATTAAACCAGTTTTTTTTAATTCAGGTGATATTATGAGCATTATTAAGTCTCCGAACAGCAGACATATCTTACTCTTACGCTGTAGTTCAACGCTGCTTGCAGCCCTTTCCGGCGTTAGTTTGCTGGCGGCGGCAGTAGGGGGCAGTAGGGAGGTGTATCTCCCGCCAGCAGCTGAAGACGAAGCGATGCGTTTTAAGCAGAAGCCGACGTGTGCTTACAAGAGCGCTGTGCTCCAGCTGGCGGCTGGGTTTACAATAAAACGATGGTGTTGCTAGAGAACGACGCGGTACGTTTCCTCTCCGTAACATTATTAGTGCTTTACTTGTATTTTCATTGGTATGACTGGTGATTTGATTTGATTGGTGACTCTGGTATAAAGCGGGACGAACGATTTGTATGACCCAAATAATTGCAGCGTGCACGCCAAGCTAGCTAGCAGTATGCTACGTTTCGGTATCTGACTACTTCACACTAGCGCCCGTAGTGTAAGCGCTTGGTTTAGTCGAAGATACGAATATCTTAAAAATAAAAAGCGTCGTCATTTCAGTCGCCTGTACATTATTTTATATATTTACTGAAGTTGATCTTTAATGAAAGCTCGCGAGTTAACGTTAGCTAGCTAAGCTAGCTGATACATCGTAAACGCGCTGGGTTCGATTAAGCAAGAATGTACAAAGTCGGTGTAACGGGTTAAAACAGTGCTGCTGTTTAAGACCGAGATCAGAGACGGCGTTGAATTTGTTTAGTATGGATTTAATACCAATCAGGAGCCATTTTATTGCCCCAGACGCTCAGGTGCTTAAGGGGCGTGGATTTTCTTAGGTGCAGCTAAAATATTTCACAGTGCCAGGTTTGAGGTTTTTTTTCACATTTACCGCATTTAGCAGACGCTCCTGCCCAGAGCAACTTACACGGTGCTTTATAGTCAACAAAGAACTTCTCATACCAGTAAACCTAGACTTAGTTTGAGCTGTTAGTCAACCCAGATTATACCTGAGTTTATGCAAAACCTTGACACAAATTTCTGTAGTTGTGATCCTCAGTACTCTGAACAGGTGAGTCTTTAGTCGTCGTTTGAGGACAGTAAAGGAACTCTGCAGTTCTGACAATGAGGACTGGTTTCTTAGCTAGAGTGACCTCAATGATCTAAAGAGCCTATCGAAACTTGGGTAAAAAGATGGGTTTTCTTTCTGCTAGAACTTGACTTCCCTTACATTGTGAAAGCAGGGTGACCTCGTTGCTGGCCCATTAGACATCGAAGAACTAAAACTTGTCATTTTTTAAATTAGATTTGCTAAGTTCTTTACTTAACCCCACAACCATCTTTTATCTATCTGGCAAGTCCTATGCAGTTGTGCTTACTCTGTAGTTTGCATGTCTTAAGACTGCAGTGCTGTTGTTGGGCATGAAAAGCCAGAAACTCATTTTAACGACATGCAAATGATTCTAATGGTTCTGCTGCAGTTTCTGACGGAGCTCACTCGCCTGTTCCAGAAGTGCAGGACCAGTGGGAGTGTGGTCATCACTTTAAAGAAATGTAAGTGGCTCGTAGCTTACGTGTTTGTGCACTGGCCTAATCAGCTGTTGTCCAGTGTGTAGCAACTGTGTCGCTGAAATGTGTTCATGTCTGTTTTCAGACGACGGGAGGACGAAGCCGGTGCCGAGGAAAGGCCATCCTGAGACTTTTGAGCCAGCTGATAACAAATGTCTCATCAGAGCCTCAGATGGAAAGAAAAAAATTAGCACAGTGGTGAGTGCTGTCTGTTTGACCAAGACTTAAACCTGTGGAAGTTAGTAAACTGAATAAAATGTTGGTGAGAAATTTGACTTGAGGTTTGATTCCTAGACTGGGAATAAGTTTGGTGCTGGACGAATCCTTTTTCCTTTCACTTTCTCATTTCACTTAACAGTGCGGTCATCCAGGGCAAGGCTTAGTCACTGTCTAGGAAACTGGCCCACAGTGTGATGAAGTACTGCTACTAGATATTATTTTTTATTATTATACAAATAATTACTTAAGTTTGAGACATGTCTTTTCAGGTCAGCACCAAAGAAGTAATAAAATTCCAGATGGTAAGTATTTGTCCCCTAGGTACTTTTCCTTCTCTTTGCTACTTTAGTGTATGTCCTCCTCTGATTTGTATTGAACATTAGACTCTTTAAAATCCATTATTTTCATGCTTAGATTTAACAGAATTGTGTAATACATGTTTGTGGCCTATTATGGAGATAATGTAACAATGTTGGGCACGGAGCCACTCGATTCACCTGTTGGGTTCCACCTCACAATGTTAAAAGTTTAGTCTGTGCTGGGGAATGACTTTAAAAGCTTGCAGAATAGACACACAAATTATTCAGTCAAAAAATGTTTCTTAATTGCCAGTACATCCATGTCAATGAACATGAAACATCACTTTTTCCACTGAAAATTATAAATATTAGTAAACAGATAATCACTAATATAAGCTCAGCTAAAAACAAGTATGTGAAGTAAATCTAAATAATGGTGTATGAACTAAATAAATAATTAGCAAATTACTAATGTAATCAGTAATGACCACCATATGAAGGTTTGGCCAAATAAAGCTGGGGAGTATGTATTTTCATGTAATATATGTGGTGTTCTAAATGTAAGAAATGCGAGACTGGAGGGTTGTTTTATTAAAAAAAAAGACCGTTTCTAAACAAATACACAAACAAATCTACATGAAATTTGAAGTGAATTGTTCTTTTTAAAAATGGTGATTCCATCCCTTGTATTATAACAAGGTCATCTTCTGCATTTCCTGTTTCATTCGGTCAGGCATATTCCAACTTGTTGAGGGCACACATGGATGGCTTGAAGAAGAAAGACAAAAAGAGTAAAAGCAAGAAGACTAAAGCTACACAGTGATGGACACGATGGAGAGAGAGCACAAGAGAAGAGCTGTTGATTCCGTGTGTTCCAGGGCCACCCTCACTTGTGCCACACTTCACTGGACCCAAACCTTCAACCTCAAACATCTTGCCAACTGAGACCACCGCTCTCCTCCCAGCCACAGTGGGCGCATGTTGTCATGAACATGCTTTTCATCTTGCTGTTCATCTGTGACACAACAGCAGCTGAGCGGGAAGGAGGTCAATTACTCTTGGAATATTCTCGTTTTGAGCTGAGAACCGATCATCTCTGAGTGTATGGATTCTATATAAATGGTCATGTATAGTGTGTCCTTCCCCATTTGAAACTGGGTCAAGATTTTGTCTCAACAGCAGGCAGAATGTGGTGAGATGGTGCCATGTGTTTTCTGGGCTGAGTCTGTTATTGATCATGGCTTTATAAATCTGATTTGAGGGATTTTAGTTTTAAAAGTTTACTAAAAAGTTTCCCTCATTTCTTTACTGCAGAGTTCAGGGTTTGATGTGCAGGTTTTGTTCTCCACTTATCATTTCTACAGTTTTGTTTTTTGAAGTAAGGAAAGTATGCATTTGTATATTTGAAAGACAGTTGTACTTTATTACTAGATTAATACAGAATTTCAGTTTTTGTTCATCAGTGACCTGTGCCTTGAATGCAACACTTGTTCCCCCTTACACTTTTTTAACCCAGGCAACAATTTTATTTTTGCTAGTAAATAGTTATTGCATTCGACATCGTTCACCTGTCTAAAAGAAAAGTGAGCTAATCTAGCAAAGTCTGATTGACGTATTAATTTATTTTGAATCTCAAATTAAACATTTGCCCAGTTAAGTACTTCAAAAGCTTATTTTTTTTGGTCTGTAATTGGTTCAGTGCAATAAGGTCCATGTTTTTCTTTTCTTTTTTTTTTCTTTTAACAGGGCAATGTGGGAATGACCCGTTTAACCTTATTTTCATGTTAAACAACGCCACTGAACAGACTGATAATCTGATGTTTGAAGAAACCATTTGCATTGTAAAAACAGGAAAGTGAAAGAAATAAATACACTATGTACACAACACAGTCACATAGAACATACAATCCTGTGTAACTTGTACACACGTCTATAGAACGGTTGAGCTTCAGTCTAAAGTGCAGTGTTCCTCTTGTCTGGCCGCTCTTTGTTAGACACCGGAACATAGTTATGTTTGGCACCCTCCTCCTCCAGGTAGCCCTGCCGCATCAGCCGGGTGATGTACTGGAACAAAGTCTGGCAATTGAAGATAAGCACGTTTAGAGGGGGCTTGGTCTCCCAAAAGTATCTGAGCCCAAAGATGATTGGTAACTGGTAGAGTGAGTACTACACTGTACTCTGTCTGCCAGTTAAGATGATACTGCTAAGAAGCTTCTGGTGCTCTGCTCCTGGAGGGCAGAATTTAGTAATTGACCAAGTTAATGTTCTTTTCCAGGTTTAATGGATGAGAATGACACTGCTGGAAACAATCTCCAGGACCAGAGATAGCACAAAGCTCACAAATATGCTTACCTTCCATGCCTTCTCTAGTTCAGGAGTCCATTTGTCTTTCAGAATCGGTCTAACTGCACAGATGAACTCTGTTCCAACATACTGGGAATGAATAACACACTTTAGAATGACATGTTACGACCTAACACGTAATATTGACAAGAACTAATCTTTTATGCAGTAGACTCCAGTGTTAGCTGTGCAAACATCTACACCTGCTGGCTGGAGCTGGTACTGCAGCCCTCGCCTATCTGCTATCGCTGATGAGCTTTTATCAGAGCCTAGAGCTACTAAACCATGAACGAATGGTTTAAAAAGTAAAATGTTTCATAAAGAAGCTTTGATCAGTTTGGTAAAAATGTACCATTATACCTGCGTTTCTCCGAAAAGTTTTAGGCAGTAGGACACTGGCATTACGAGTACTGAGAGGTAACTGACTGGCGAGTTGATTGCACAGAGCAGTAGTGACGAGAGGTGCTACTCAGTAACGTCTCTAGGTCAGACACCAGAGGGCGCTCACGAGAGTCCAAAATCACTGCGTTCCTATGAAGCTTTAACACAACTCTGCACTCACATCAGTCACAATTACAACTTTGTAACCTACAAAAGCTTCAGGCCCCATTAAAGTGTGTAACCCAAAGAAGATTTACAGAGTGGGAAAGAAGCAGAAATACTCTTACACCATAATACTTTGGTGGGGCGTTGTAGCGGTAATGGCTTCTCCCGAGCTCCACAGCCAGCATATCCAGACGTTCTAATTGGTCAAGCCTGGCCACACTCTTCTCAATGAAGGACATCACCCTGCAGCAGCAAACAGACAACACACTAACCACCACTGTGCCATATGCATCAGCTGCATAGGCACAAGCCATAATCAAAAACAGGTTTAGACTATTTTATATTTTCACTATTTTATATATTTTAGAATAAAAGTTCCAAAATGGTTCAGAGCTCCAACTCTTTAAAAAAAAAATCTAATTGTATATATGGGCTTCCATGGGTCCTGGAAAATCTGGAAAATAGTTGACCACTTTTCCAGTCACATGGAAAATGAGGGAACTGTAAAATCTTGTGTTTTACTTGAAACATTCTCTCAACGTTCTCCTATTTTCCTTTAGCTGAGAATGAATCCATCGGAGCTGGACAAAACAGAGAGCACTGCCATGAAACGACTCACTCGCGTTCCGGATCATATCAACATTTAAATGATGTGTGTACGATCTTACTGAGAGCGAAAAAGGGAAAAGAAGCAGGGACAGAACAGTGAATGGGAGCCCGACTGTACGCGAGTCAAACATCAGCTAAATGAGAGCAGGTAGGTTTACATGGCATCTAATATTTGGATTATAATCCAAGTTCAAACTGAACACAAACGCTTCATGTAAACACCTCGATCAGAATGAAATTTCAAACAGTTTTAAAGATGTAGTATAAACCTTTTCATCCATCCTTTTTCTAAACCGCTTCATTTTTCATAATGGAAAAAGGTTTTCAGGTTATAAATGAATAATCGTAATCTGTGGCTATGCAGCCTCCAAGCTGCGATACACTGTGTGTTCTGACATCTATCATGAACCGTTTCAGCGATTAGTGCAAATGCAGCTCTTCTGTGGGGACTGGAGCATACAGCCATTCATCAATGAGCCCTGGGTGCCCATGATTTGGTTCACAGATTGTCGTTCCTTAAATCACTTTCGGTAGGTATTACCCACTGCATACTGGGAACGCCCTGCCGTTTTGGAGATGCTCTGGCCAAGCTCTATCATCACAATAGGAACCTTGTCAAAGTCAATCAGATCCTTACGCTCACCCATTTTTCCTGCTCCCTGCACTTACTGGATAACGGGATAATCAGTGTTATTCACCTGTCAGTAGCTTTAATGAAGCGGCTGATCGTCCGGTCATGATTCCAGTAAATAAATAGACACTTGCAGAATGAAAATGTGTGTTTCCCACCTCATTTTTATTCAAATGCACTGCAGTGACCCTGAAAGAAGTCACCTTATCACCATCGCACAGTAAACAGAGGTGATATTGGTGGAGCTCCCTCTCGGTTGCATTTGCGCATGCGCTCTTGTCTCTGAGCATGACTGAAGGGCCACTTGGCCTTTGCAGTTGGTGAGGGAGTGACGGTGCTGAGCACTGTGGGCATGTGGCAGCAGCAGTGACACAACCTTAGTGGAGCTGTTAGAAGCTTTTCATGGGGAGAGGCACAAAGAGGCTGGACACGACAAAAACGGCAAGTGTACTACACAGAAAGAAACATGAGCTCAGAGCTGTGTTTAGCTCATTATAAAAGCTCTCATTTGCATCAGGAGCCATTTTTTGGAGTGGCAGTTGTCAGCTACATGGCAGAAAAACAGCACTCTCAAAGAATTTACTTGTTGTAATGAGCTGATTCCATTTTGGAGCTAACTGCTGTTCTCTGAAACGTTGGGCTCCACATGTGAAGTCCTTGCAGGGAAATGGAAGCTCCCTGCTTACTGTGCCACTCACAGATCATTTAAACTGCCACACACCACATGGAGCGCAAGACTGACAGCAATGTAATAAGAGTTTAATGACAGGCTCTTGCTACCTACTACAGGGAGCCATTTGCCTTCCCCTGTGGGCCTCTGTGAAGTATCTCACCACACTGTTGTTCACATGTAGGCCATTAGAAGTCATTTCTGTGACAGTGATCTCCAGTACAATTACAGGGCTGGTGTTATTTCTGAACTTGGGAGAAATCGCATTTAATTTAAGGAATCAATTAGCATTTTGTTCGAGCTGTTTTCTAGTGTGGATATCACAGAGCTATGCTACATATACATGTGCATTGTTTAATTTATATCTGAGCCTGTGTTGTTTTTGCCAGCTGACAAATTGACAACCATATATTTACAACTGCACAACAATAAGACCATAGCTTATCCTGAGCAAAAATGCCTACATAGCACTTCAAGCTGCAGTTGTCTTGTGTACAAATGTTAACATCTATCAAAGTTCCACTGCTAAGACTCTAGCCAGGACTCTGTTAAATTTTTTTAATTTGGCTGACGCTTTTATCCAAAGCGACTTCCAAGACAGAGAAAAAACAATCAAGTATTAGAGCTGCATAGGGCAACATTGAAGTGAGTGCTACAAGATGGTTCAATGCATTTCTCATAATTGTAAAATACAGACAGTAGGTGCTACAAAAAATACTGATTGAAATCAAATAAATTCTGCAGATTTTGATTTAAAGAGATTCTATTCAATACTGACCACTTGTGTTTACTGGCATCGCTTATGGTTTGCAGTTTCTCTGTGGCACTTGATTGACTGAAAATGGAAGCTCTGTAAAAATTTAATTGGCAGAGGTGTAAATGCAATTCGGGCTTTAAGAAGAGTGCTGCTATGTTTTTTAGCTATGTGATTTACCATTGTTTTACTAATATCATGTGATACACTGTCAGAAACCACATAAGCAAGTCTATTTGAGGTAAATAAACTTGATACAGTTTGAGGAAGGTGTGTAATTTTATCGTGCTATGCTAGCCTTGCAGCTCCAGGGCAAAACCAAAGAAAACTTCATATACTTGCTTCCTGACTGATTTGTATTTGGGGTAAAGGGAAAATTATAATTATAAATAAATATATAATTTTTTACAATACTTTTATCAAACTATTGCATTAAAAGCATGAGGCACAAAAGAACCATAGAATTAAATCAGCAGAGCTGAATGAACTCTCCCAGCATTCAGTTTGCTCTTGGTGTCCCACCCACACAGTCCCATCATGCTTAGACAAAAGCAGTTCTATGCACAGCATTACACAGTTTAGTGTTTTCCCCATTCTAGCGTATCTACAGTGAGGCGGCACAAGTATTTACTTTAGTTTCTGTTATTTATATACTTTCAGTGCATATATCCACCCCAAATGTACAAATGCCACATCCAGAAATAATAAAAGAAGAATCTGTGATGTTAATTCTTTTAAACAGTTTCAATTCACAAAGGGTTTCAATGTTTTCACTGACCACCTGTTTTGTAAATATAAAAAATAGCATTTGATGCCTGCAATACACTCAAACAAAGTTGTGACAAAGGCATGTTTACCATTATTCCACCTTTCCTCTTAATTATATATTTAAATAGTTTGGAAATTGAGGATAAAAATAGTTGCAGTTTTGCAAGTGGTTAGGGTTAGAGTTAGGTTTTAGGATTAGGGTTAAGGGTTAGCAGCTCAACAGTCTGTTGTCTGGTTCTTCTCTTCTCTATTCTCCATTACAGGGAGTGCAGAATTATTAGGCAAATGAGTATTTTGTCCCCATCATCCTCTTTATGCATGTTGTCTTACTCCAAGCTGTACAGGCTCGAAAGCCTACTACTAATTAAGCATATTAGGTGATGTGCATCTCTGTAATGAGAAGGGGTGTGGTCTAATGACATCAACACCCTATATCAGG
>JBBPDA010108545.1:7500-10999 GCA_037974385.1 Arnoldichthys spilopterus | reverse complement strand
CCATCATCACCATCACTACCATCATCATCATCATCATCATCATCATCATCACCATCACCATCACCATCACCATCACCATCATCACCATCACCATCATCATCATCACCATCACCATCACCATCATCACCATCACCATCACCATCATCATCATCATCATCATCATCACCATCATCATCACCATCATCATCATTATCATCACCATCATCATCATCATTATCATCATCATCATCATCATCACCATCATCACCATCACCATCACCATCATCACCATCACCATCACCATCACCATCATCATCATCATTATCATCATACTAATAACTGTCATTAAAATGATGAAAACATTATTATTATTATTACAGACAGACAGACAAATAGACAGACTGTCAGATGGACAGACAGACAGAGACAGGTTAGACAGAGACACAAACCAACACACAGATACACAGACAGACAGACAGACAGACAGACTGTCAAATGGACAGATAGTTAGACACACAGGCAGACTGACACAGGTTAAACAAACAGAGACATAAAGACAGACGGTTTGACAGACAGAGACAGGCAGACAGTTATACAGTCAGTCAGACAGAGATGGACAGAAGGTCAGGGAGAGAGTAGGTTAGACAGACAGAGACAGACAGACAGTTATACAGGGAGACAGTCATATGGACAGACAGACAGAAGGTTAGACAGACAGAGACTGAGTGAGAGTAAGAAAGAGAGAGTTGTTGAATGAAAAGACAGTGTGTGTGTGTGTTTATGTGTGTGTGTGTGTGTGTGTGTGTGTGCATGTTTAAAAGAGTTACAGCTGTCAGTGACCTACAGGTCTTTCAGAGAAAGTGTGTGTGTGTGTGTGTGAGGCTTTTACAGCTGTGGAGAGATCTGCAGCATGAGCCTCATAAAACCAGGGGCCAAAGCCGCATACACCCACACGCACACACACACTGACCCAAGACACACACATCCAAGCCCCTGGTGACTGACAGCTGACAAAGATAGCTGCACAGAGCCGGTGTGGACGAAGCTTCGCACGAAGCTCCAGAACATTCTGTCTCCGAGATGCTGCAGAGTTTAATACCGACACAAATCCGCCGCTGCAGGTCTAACACACAGACCGGGGTCCAGACACGAGCGGCCCACCTCCAGCTCAGCCTCAGGCAGCCAAGGCAAAGTGTTATCAATGTTTCTCTGCGCCCTGAGTATATATGACTGGAGAATGGCAGAATAACCACAAGTAAACGTAAACGCAGTAAAGAATAATCCAAAGAGATAATGATAATAATCAGAAGAGGAAAAAATAACAAAAAAAAGATAAGATCCGCGTTAAAGCGACGCTGTGTAAAACCTAAAGAGAAAGCAAACCTCGTAGCCCTGATTTTATTCACAATGGAACAGAAAACTGAGTTTAATCTGAACATCGCCGCTGCTGCTGGGTTCACGGCGACGCATAATCATGGGATATATCCGCTCCTCCAGAACGTAAACACAGTAAAGACATTTTCTTTGAGCTCACCAGGATTTCGGCAGAAATTGACACCAAGAAAAAGCTGCTTGCAACAATTTCTGATGCCATCCAAACGTAAAGCCTGAAGGCCAGCGTGGATGATCTGATTTGCGGCAATCGGCAGAAAAATGGTCGGTGTTCGATCTGCACTCATCAGTGGGCAGTGGAGGCCTAGTGGTTAGGAGGCTGCCTTTTGGACCTGAAGGTCGCAGGTTCGAGTCCCAGCCTGGGCACCACTGAGGTTCCCTTGAGCAAGGTACTGTCCCGCTACACTGCTCCCTGGGCGCGGTTGGTAAATGCAGAGGTCGCATTTCGTTGAGGTGCTTGAGTGTGTTCACAATGACAAAGAGTCAATTTCACTTCATCTGATGCCACAAATGTCAGAAAAATGGTGGGTCAGGGCATCAACATGTCTCAAAAAAGGTGGGTCAGAGCCATGTTTACCACTGTGTAGCCCCTGGTCTTCCTTTAACAACAGTGCATAAACATCTGGGAACTATGGAGACCAGTTGGTTTTTGAACTGAGCCCTGAAAACAAGCCGGATGGTCCCTTTGCTCTTTAGTTCAGAGATCAAATTTTGATTCGTCTGAACCACAGCAGTTTTCCACTTTGCCTCAGTCCATGTGAAAAGAGCTTCAGCTCAGAGAAGACGGTGGCGTTTCTGGATCATGTTCACACGCGGCTTCTTCTCTGCATGATGGAGCTTTAACCTGACAGACTGGAAGTGCTCCTCAGCCAGTGCCGTGATCTCCATGACAGAACCCTTACCGTTTTTAATGGTGCCAGATTCTCTAGACTCAGAGTCTTTTGACGATATTCTGGAATGTAGATGATGACAGTCAGTCTTGAGTAACATTATCCTGAAATGTCACTATTTGCAGTTTTTTACAGATCTGCCCATCTTTACTTCTAGAGACTCTCCAAGATGATCATGTTACTGACCTGCTGCCAAATAAATTGTTGCAAACTTTTCCTCAAGCTGTTTTTTTTAAAGTGCCACTTACTTTTCCAGTTTTTTGTTGCCCCATCCCAACCGTTTTGACATGTTGCTGCCATCAGATTCAACATGAGCTAATATTTTTTCATGTAATAGTAACATGGCTCACTTCCAACATTTCATTTTCTGTGTTCTGATGTGGAAGAAAAGGTTTATTAGATTTGCGAATCATTTCATTCTGTTTACATTGGGCAGTGGAAGCCTAGTGGTTAGCATGCTGCCTTACCTGAAGGTTGCATTCGAGTCCCTGAGCACCACAAGTTCCCTTGAGTAAGGTCCCGTCCCACTACACTGCTCCCCGGGTGCTGTTGGTAGCTGCCCGCTGCTCCACGTGTGATGGGTTAAATGCAGAGGTCATGTTTTGTTGTGGAGCTCGAGTGTGTTCACAATGACAAATAGTCACTTTCACTTTCTACACAGTGTCTTTCTAGAATTGTGGGTTGGGTCTTCTCAGTTTTGCAGCCTAGTTGTTGAGAATACCTGTACAGTGCGGCGGTGAGTCGTGTCTGCAAACAGCACTGGTTTAAACTTAATTAGCACCAAAACCGTAACAGACAAGTGAGGCCTGAACGTGCAGCTCATCGTCCACTGTATTTGTACCAGGAATGAAGGTCATTTGGAGAGACATCAGCAATTCTTTTTATTCGGTAAATCAGTAGTAAAAACTCGGTGATGAACTCCGTTTACAGACGCAGATGAACGGCACAGATGTGCACATTTTATTTAACAACCCTAATGTAATTACTTAAATTAATATGTACAACTGGATGACTGGACTGCCAGCGAAGAGTTCCTGCTGCCATGGAAATTATCGTCCACCGCCATTGGCTGAGCCACCCCCAGCTCCGCCTCCAGATTGATCCTGAGCTCCTGACATCATCAGGAACAGGACGAGGGGCACAATGTACATCCACTAGTGTGAGAGAGAGATAGAAGAGAGAAAGAGAGAGAGAGAGAGTGAGCAAGAGAGAGAGAGTGAGGGAGAGAAATAGTAGAA
>JBBPDA010108545.1:0-5000 GCA_037974385.1 Arnoldichthys spilopterus | reverse complement strand
ACCTCCCAGAATCAAATACCACTGGAACACAGCACAGACCAGGACAGAGTCAACACACAGCACGGCACAAGGCAGGCGCAAGGCACACAAACACGGCACACGCATCAATACACAAGGTTGGACAGAGGCCGGAAAGTGAGAGACGTCTGGAAGAACCACAGAGAAGACGCTGAGAGGGGGGCTGCGCTTAGCCCAGTGCAGAACGTTCTCCAACCAGCACCAACATTACTGATGGCTTCATCAGACCAGAGGAGGAGCCCACAGGCCAATGAACCAGCCTCAATTGAGACTGGACAACATGATGGATGAAACATCACCGGTTCTACATCAGGGGTCTTCAACCCATGACCTGTGGTGGTACTGCAAGGAGGCTGATGGCTCTTTTCGGCTTAGTTTGTAAAGTTTCATTGTTTGCATTTTGATGATGATGATCAATGACGCAGCTGGTTAAATCTCGTTGACCACGGGAGATCTTTTTTTATACCCAATCATGTTACTGACCTGTTGCCAAATAAATTGTTGCAAACTTTTCCTCAAGCTGTGGGCAGTGGTGGCCTAGTGGTTAGGTCGCAGATTCGAGTCCCGGCCCAGGCACCACTGAGATACACTTGAGCAAAGTACCATCCCACTACACTGCTCCCCAGGCGCTGTTGGTAGCTGCCCGCTGCTCCACGTGTGCACGTGTGATGGGTTAAATATAGAGGTCACATTTCGTTGTGGTGCTTGAGTGTGTTCACAATGACAAAGAGTCACTTAAGCCGTTTTTTTGTTTTTTTTTAAGTGCCACTTACTTTTCCAGTTTTTTGTTGCCCCATTCCAACCGTTTTGACATGTTGCTGCCGTCAAATTCAACATGAGCTAATGTTTTTTCATGTAATAATAACATTTTGGCTCACTTCCAACATTTGATATATTTGGCTGATATGATTTTCTGTGTTCGGACATGAAAGAAATGGTTTATTAGATTTGCGAATCATTTCATTCTGTTTACACTGGGCAGTGGTGGCCTAGTGGTTAGGACGCTGCCTTTGAGACCTGAAGGTCGCCGGTTCTACATCAGGGGTCAACCCATGACCTGTGGTGGTACTGCAAGGGGGCTGATGGCTCTCTAAAAGGTGCTTCTCAGTGACTTTTGTCCCATTAGATGCGCTGTCCAGTTTGACCCACTATGTTGACCGTGCCTTTGTTTTACCCACGGTCAACATAGAAACTGTAGAAACAACTGAACACTTACATTTTCAACTTCAATACCATGAAAACTATCAGTATTTGACACTAATTTGATACAAGCAATAAAAATATCCACAGATAGAAAGATTATCCACTGTATTTCCATTGTACTGGAAACAGACTTGTTGAACTTGGCTCTGCATTTAGCGAAATTAGCAGCAATTTTAACCATGAAAACACACCAAACGAAACCAAACGGAGGTCAATATCACTGCTGTGTGAGTCAGCAGAAGTCCTGGCATGTGCTTAAGCAGCTCTTCGATCTGAATGCGGTCTCAGTAGTGGGCGACACTACAAATTAAGAGCTGCAAATAAGTGCAGACGGATATTTTCTCTGGTTAATGTGCAGTGAAAACATGGTTTTTGCTCTGAAATGAGCGCAGAAACGATGGGTTTTGTGCAATAAAAATATTGGATATGATAAAAGCTGTTGGCATTATTTGCAGGAGTAGCGACAGACGTTTTGCCCACGCAATACGTTTTGCCCACGACTAGTCTCAGTTTTTTTGTTTTGGAGCATTCGATGCAAAACGGTAGTGTATTACTGCGCAACACTGAAACTTTCGGATATGAAATCTCTAACTAAAACTGCAGATTAGTGAATTATGGTCATCAGCAGCTGTTACACAGCCCACTGTGGGGTCTAGAAGAAAATACTACTGGTGACTATACACACACAGCTAAAAATATAAAGCGGACTTATTGGTGGCCATAACGTAAATATTGTACCAATAAAACCCAACATTTTCCATTTCTCTGCTAATCGTATTTAAGCCAAAGACATTCCTAGAAGGAGTTCCTAGAAAACCCAGTCATTCCAGTGACATTGACACATCACCCACCCTCAGTGTTGGGTTGGGGTTGTAGATGTTTGTAGATGCTCGTTGGAGAACGTTCAGTCGGTGTGGGCTCTGAGCTTTATCCTAGGCAGTAGGAAGTGGCCATTAGGCAAACAGCCAAACAAAAAAGAGAAACAGAACACAGTCACAGGTCGCCACAGGGGCCAAAACACAAACCAGAAACACACACAGAAGCAACGACACGGACAAGACTTCACAGGTGGTTCAGTGCGGTCGACTCCACGGAGAGAAACGAGTGGAATAAGCTCAGGAGGAGTGAAACGGAGGAGGAGTCACAAATTAATGCAACACAACACTGTCACAAGGATGAGGTTTATACAGGATCCATCCACTGAAATGAAAAAGGCATATTCACCCCTTGCACGAGTGGATGATTATGCTCCTCAAACGTAAATACTCACATATTTGGCAAAGAAGGATTTCTGCTCCTGGGGTTTTCCTTTCTTGTCCATTTCTTGTTCTATTCTTTCGATGTAAAGCGCCGTCTCTGGGCTACAGAAAGAGTTACAGTCTACATCAGCTCAGGGAAAGTGTTTTCAAGTTTTAAGTCATTATATTTTAGGTATTGTCCTGAAATATCCAAATTGCGACAGATGAATATATAACAATTCAGTGTTTTTTGTTTTTTTTTATCTAAATTATGCCAAAAAAAGAAAAATAGCCAGAATCAGATCGAGATTAGGATTAAAATTTAAATATTCCAGTTTGTGACCTTTACACTTGCATTACACAAAGACTGCAGAGATTGTTTAGTGACATTTTCACTGTGAGATTTGCTGGCTTAATGAATAAAGAGCCAAGTTTCTGTTCTGACTATCTGCTCCTTTTCCTGTTGGGTAACACAGTCCTCCTGAGCCCATGTGCCTACATTTAGCAGTAGTTTCTCATGCAGTGCCTTCTGGGGCTCAAAGGTCATGATGGTCTATAATGAACTAAATAATTTTCAACAGAATCCCAATCTAATAGAACCTTGCTAAATTAAGGACGGACATGGACTTTGCACTGATCCGTGTCTTGGTAAAAGTGTGCAGGACCCGCTCCGTGCGTAAGTGATGCGTTTTACTCACGCTGGTGCATTGATTGGTGCCATTACACTGATCGTGGTGTTAAAAACTTCCAGGTCGACCTCATCCTCAACCTCCGCTCCCTGACATGCACCAGGCACGGTTACTATGGAGATGCCGATGAGGTAGCCGCTCACGTCGGTGTGTAGCGTGATGACGTCACTGAGGTGGGACTCCACCAGAGAGCACTGAATGAACAGGCAGGGAAACAAACGGAAACAGTGGTCACTGAAAAAAATAACACTCAGACACAAAGTTACAGATTTACAAATCTTTAAATCTGAAATTATGCAAATTAAACAGATCCAGTTGCTTAATAAGGGCCTAGATCCTGTATTGTTCCAGTATTGTATTTTTCCCCCATGGTTTCCTCATGTTTTAGGTACCAAAAACAGTCATAATTCATTTGACATGACCGTTATCTGACCGCTCTTTATCCCCTAGGCAACACAGGCTGTTTCTGTTACTACGTCTCTAAGACTTGTATGTAAATGTAAGAATGTAAATGAAAAAAAACGAATGAGCTGTAGGATAATTTGGTGGACATATGTTAATTTGTGACATCACAAATGTATTTTTGCAGCTTAAAAATGGACTGTGTACATATTTTTAAAAAAAAAATTTTTTTTCTTTTAAATAGAGAGGAAATGTTTAGTTCCAGGAAGACTAATGGAACACTGTTTTCAATACACTCAAACTGAGGCGGATGATGTGCTAATACTGGTGCGTACGTGGGTCCAAAAAAGCTGCACATGCTAGTACCGCTGTTGGCGAAGGCGTTTATACCTCGTGCTCAACATTTAAGTAGCTATAAATGCTGAAAACTGCATGTTTGACCGTATGACCGGCAGTGAGATGGTTAAACGTCCACGTAGACTTACGGCTCTGACGAAAGCGGTGAGGTAGCCCTCCGTCTGTCGGTCTGTCTGTCTCTCAGCCTGCAGAGAAAGCCTGGGCACTCGGATCCTGTACAGTCCGTCCACTGCTGCCACGTCCTGAGCACATTTCAGAAAGGAAACTCACCGAACACAACTCACGTTCACCTTTAAAGCAACAAAATTTCATTAACCAAAACGAAACGGACGCGTCTGATGCCTGAAGTTTGCCATAGTTTTAGCTCTGGTGCCACAAAGGCTGATGTAGCTAATAAAGAACAGAAGCTTCCGTTAAAACTGAGCATTGTTCAAAAAGCACTTGAGTGTGTGCAATGTCTGACATACTACTACTTAATGTGCAGAAGGGCAACAGTGATGCTGACTCTGATAGAAAGGGGTCAGAACACACAGTGCAGCACAGTCAGAGCTGCTCCAGCAGCAGGAGGGACACACTCAGGTTTAGGCAGGTGGTCTTAATGTTATGGCTGATCGGTGTATTGTTCATTGTCAGTACTGCAGTTTCATTCCAAAGGCTTCATGCTGTTTCTCAGGGCGTGTACGTGAGTCGAGCTGTGAGGAAAGGCGGGTTCTGATCACCTGAACCACGGAACGTCAAAACAGGACTGAGGGACCTACTCAAAATGTGGTGGGTGGTGTTAATGTTATGGCTGATCTGTGTATACTCACCTTCAGTAAGCTCCTGTCCTTCTCTGAGAGCTGTGTCTGAGAGAGAAAAACACTGTTCTCCCTCCCGGACTTGAGCTGTATGTTCCCACGGGCCCTAAACTTCGGCACGTCATCTGGAACAGAGTTCAGAATCACTTATTTTCTTTCATCGGTGGACAGGTAGAAAACTGCAGGTGTTTTGTTTATTAAGATGAAAGTTACTCTTTTTCATTGTGAACACACTCAAGCGCCACAACGAAACGTGACCTCTGCATTTAACCCATCACACGTGCACACGTGGAGCA
>JBBPDA010108544.1:0-11000 GCA_037974385.1 Arnoldichthys spilopterus | reverse complement strand
AGTGACCTCCCCCAGCCTCACTTGCTGCTTCCTGTTTGTCAGGAAGCTGATGATCCACTGACAGGTAGCAGGTGATATGCTAAGCTGGGAGAGTTTGGCGGCACAATGGTGTTAAAATTTAATGACATGATCTGCCCAATTAATGTGGCGGAGTGATTTTAAAACAAATAAAAAACATTTTTCATTTCTCATTACTTTAATTTGAGCATGTGGAGTCCAGTGTACTAATTTAAACATCATATGATATGATCATAAACAAATATATGCACAAATATACTGATCAAAAGAGCTAATATGCTATAAACATCTTGTAAATATACTGGATGATAGATGTGACTACACATATATATGTATCAAATGAAATGTTTATAAACAGCTTACAAATTTGCTATAAATATGGCAAAATGTGCAAAAAAAGACTCAGAAACATGATATTTAGTTTGATGTTAGTGACAGATGCTTTTATGACCACACTTTTTTTTTAAGTTTTCATACATAGCCAGAAACATCCAGGAATAAGGAATATGATTATTTCACTAAACACAATTACATCAGATTTTGGGAATGTTAAATAATCTTGTACAATTTTTAAAGCAATCCCATAATGAGAAATATTAGATTTGTATACTAAATGTAGTATTATTATACCTGCTGAGATATCATTTTTGCTGTGTAGTTTGAAGACACTGATTGAACTATTTAAGCATCTTATAAAGTAATTATAAACCAGTTATAAACATGCTACAAACATCCCCCTTAAATATGATATGAGCATCTCATATATGTGATGAAATGCAGAATTAGCTGTCAGCTCTCTCTATTTCAGATCCATAGAGACTACGGGGATGCTGGAGTTAAAGTGTTTTTATCAGGATGTCAGAGTAAGTGATGGATTCAAATACACTGTGTGTATATGTGTATGTGGGTGCATGCATACATGCATGCATGTGAGTGTTCATGCCCGTTAATATCCATGAGTGCTTTTCTAGTGGTATGTGTGGGTGCTGTGTACATAAATTGGTCAGGCTGTGCACAACCTTTTCAAGTGTTTTATTTTTACCTGCATGCTGCTTTTTAGCCAATAACTGGTCTGAGATTTATATATATATATATATATAGTATTATTATTATTATTTTCTTCTATTTCATCTGCATTTTCAAGTTTCATGTAAAGCAGATGTAAAATATATTTCATGGTTGGGACACAATATATCTTTGTAAAACCTTGTATTTTTATTTAATAAATAATTAGATAATGTCCTTAATGTGCTGTTGTGTGCGCTAAAATGAAAAAAAATGTTTTAACTTATATATATAATTTATGAGGTTTATCCATAATCTCACAACTTTTTTAAAGTGAGATGACAATTATTTATGTGGAAATGATCTATACATTTGAACCAAACAAAAGCACTATTTCAGTGTACCACCATGCCTAAACAATTCTCTCTCTCTGTGTGTCTGTCTCTCACTCTAATTCAGCTTGTGTTATTGAGAGTTTGGAAAAGGGAGATTTCTTCAACGACAAAGTCACTAAAGCCATTCTCTTTTCCACCGTGCACGATGCTGTTCTGAACTGCCAGGAAGAAGACATATATAAGGTCAGACATAAGATCACACAAACTACACACACATACACACACACAAATAACTCTTAATTAGAGCACTGCTAATGTGGAAATACTAGTGCAGCAGGCTGTACATAGTGCAACACTTTAATAAGCCAATGATGACTAGACACAGCACGTTAACACACCCTTCCACCCCCTTACACCGCACCACAAATTTGAAAGGCCAGTTACACATTTTTCCAATTCACAGACCCTCTGTAACTTGAAACTGCACATAACCTTTTAGGCCAGAGCCATTTGAATGCATTCTTAGCTTTAGTATTTTATAAATAAATCACAGTTTTTAGTTATTTAAGAATAAATCACCAGTACCAGAACACACCAGGAGGTACAATGAGACTTTCTTCATTAAGTGTCTGGTTTGTCTAGTTTCTGCTTTGCTGTTGATCATTAAACAAACGCAAACCATCACAATGCTAGTAATCAGTGAACTGGAAATTACAAGGAAAAAATATGCCCATAAATTTACAAGAAGACTTGAGAAATAGTGGGCTAGTTAGATGTGGTTTCTGGGAGGACAGTCAGATAGTTTACACTGATTAAAATGTCTAAATGTTTAAGCAGTGTGTCTACAAATCACCAGTAGTTGTTATGAAGGTCCAGAAGTGGAAGAGCAAGTGGAATTTCCTTTTAGAGCCGCATACACTGACATAAAGTGCACACTTGTATAAACTGAATACCTCTTTTCTGCCTTCTTTCACTACAGTCCATGAAGGGAACACACTTCTAAATCCAAATTTACCTGGATCTGGAACAGCTTGGATCAACCTCAGTATTACATACAAATTTATGCATCAATTAGTGCCCTCCTAAATCCGAAGACTGTTGTAAATAATTTATTATTCATTGTATGTCATCACTGTCTTAAGATCTTATACCCTCCAATATGGACACTTTATAAGAAATGGGTAAAATATGTTTTCGAATTAACATCTGTTACTGTAAATGTAAGAATTTAGGACCATTTCTATTGGTCCATTTACCTTGCTCATATTGTAAACACCAATTGGTAAATTCAAATGTGATTACAAAAACTGAGGGAAAGGAAGTGTTCTTATGGTCATGACTATGTGTAACATATATTAATAAATAGCACTTTGTACTTGTGCCTGTTTGGGCAACCACAATATATAAAGCTCAGTAGAAGGGTATGTCATTGCAAGTTTAATGTATTATCTAAACATTACACAAGCAGACAAATGTCTAGTACCTGTATAACACACAGCTCCATCTAATGTGTTATTAGCCACCATAACATCTGTTTACACCCCCGCAAACTAACACGGTCTGAGTTTATAATCACTGTCACAGGCATATTAAACTCAGATTAAAATGAATGGTTATTTTTTTCCCATTACTCCATCGTAGTTACACCATAAGAGCCACTTGATGCCTATTATCTGAGGTTATGTGTGTGAGTGGGTGTGTAAGCCTTTTTGCTGGACTGCCTAGTGGGCCAGCCTACAAGAGTCATTGTCTCATACTGAGTCACTGACTGACAAACACTGTTAAAACATACATGTGCCTGAGACAAGCCACTCTTCCAGGTGAGAATACTGCCAACAAGCACTAATGCATGACTAATACGAGCACCAGAATGTAGACTAGAATAATGTTTTGATGGGTTGATTGCTGTTTTAGTCAGATGACTTTATAAAGAGTGTTTTATTCACCGACGTAGTGTTAGATGACTCAAAAGCTGTAATTCTAGCACCAATTCTGTGCCAGAAGTTATAAAATAAATCATTTCTTTGCTGTTATTTTACCACTTTACATGGTTCTGGGTAACTGCAGACATTGTGTGAGTGTATATGTGCAAAAACTCTTAAGAGCCTGACATTATTATGGTAATAACAGTCTGTAATTCAAACATAGACCTAGCTGAACAGCTAGCTAAACCTCATGGATTTATTCATAACACAGCAATTGACACACCATGTTAGAATAAAAAAATATTTAATTATTAAAGAAAATCTTGGAGAATGAGATTTATATGCTCTTCTCCTTTGTAATACACCTTGCATTGCATTTATGGCCAAGTAAGAGCTGGGGTGTTTCCAAACACCAAAAAGGAAAAAACATTTGATCGTTCCTGTAGCTTATAATTCCATGTGAAAAGCCTCAAGAGCTGTGACTACAATGAGCTGTATGTATTTTAACATGGCAGTGTCCATAGAACATTATAGCATGTTTTAAGCATTTTAAACATACTTTTAAGTATCTATGTCTGTCATTCTTTGTTTGTTCATGATATGACTTGGTTTATTTATAGCAACAAGTTCTGAATGTTGTACCATTATTATTATTATTATTATTATTATTATTATACAGTGATGTGATGATGAAGTTAAGCTTGCTTGCCTAATCTTTCTTTCTTTATTTGTCCTTAGTAGAAAAGGTTTAATCTTGATTATGTTATTCTGCTGAAATATTTCCTCATGGATTACATTTTTCTGCATGCAAACAAAAGCTATTGTGAAGAGTTAGTACATGAGTTCGATGGCCATTTGATACCCTTCTCTAAGCAGAGGGCTTCATGAGAGTCACATTTGCTTTTGTTTTTTGTTTTTATTTTCTAATTTAAGACTCATAAATAAATGTTGTCATAGTGAAACTCACTAATTAACTATTCCTTAAATTCTATTCATTTTACTGTCAAACATAAACCTTTTTCCAGTCTTTCAAAAAGAGGTGGGGATAAAAAAACTTGTCAAAAAGTGGTGGGGACATTTCCCCAGTGTCCCCAGTGTAAATAGTGCCTATGCCTGATGACTGATGACATACAAGTGCGTAGCCTTTGTGCCGAGGTTGAGCCCCAGAAAACCCCAGCCCAGTTTAAACCCTGACTACCACAAACTCTACATAATGGCCACAAAAATCACATTCAGCTAAATGAATTTGTCTGGTGTTTAGATTTGCTATGTAGTGCCCAGTTTAAATTTGAAATGTTACAGCTACCAGGGATGGTATAGTTTATTTCTACTAGTTTTCATATCATTTATCATGTATCACTTGTGTGCACATTACAAATTTATTTGTGTTCACCATCAAGATGGTAGATGAACCAGATAATGTCTTATATGGTAATTTAATGGTATAAGATGGTGTAGACTGTAAGTATTCTTTGTATACTTCAAACCTAAATATTTTGTTTCTTTTGTCACATAATACTAATGAGTTGATTTATATTTGTTGTTGGAATGCACAATAAATCATATTCAGATAAAAGTCTAAATTTATTTATTTATTTATTTATTTATTCTGTATTTATTTGTTTGTATGTTTATATGCCTATATTTTAAAGACTTGTTAATACTTAGTAATAATGCTAATATATGCAGGGCAATAATCATATAACCCATTCCACTTATATTTGTTAAAACCCTTTTCCTATCTGGAAAATTCAGTTTTTTTCACAATAGTCCATCTGGGCATGGAAAAAAACCTACACTGGTTTATGGTTTGGTTCATATGAACATTGCTATGCATATGTCTTGAATTAAAGTAAGGAATCAAAGTGACTCTTTGTCATTGTGAACACACTCAAGCGAAATGTGAACTGTGCATTTAACCCATCACACGTGGAGCAGCGGGCAATCAACAGCGCCCGGGGAGCAGTGTAGTGGGACGGTACTTTGCTCAAGGGTACCTCAGTAGTGCCCGGGCTGGAACTCAAACCTGCGACCTTCCGGTCCCAAAGGCAGTGTCCTAACCACTAGACCACCACTGCCCAACTAGAAAGCACATTAGCAGCGGTGGGATTCAAACCCACGTCCCCGCAGAGACTGGAGCCTTAATCCAGCGCCTTAGACCGCTCGGCCACGGTACTCTTATGAACTTTCAGTCACTTGTGTGAAGTTGAAGTAAAGTGTAAGTGTTTGATTCCAATTTTTGACGTGATTATAAAAGTGTGAATCATTTTTCAACTTGCAGAATGCTGGTAAAATCCCATTCAGGACAATTCACAGCCTGAAGTCCAATTCAGTGAAATAGCTTGTTTAAGTTCCTCTACCTAGATACCACAAAGAAAAAAAATCTGAACTGGTACATTTTCTTGTTTCTAGAATTTACCAAAACTTTATAATGAAATAACATTTGGACTGCAATACTCTCATTATAGGTGCAAATATGATTGTATTTAAAAAAAAAAGGTAAACATTACAAACATTATCAGCTATCAGAAGTTGATAGGACTGCGATAGTCTAGAAGGCCATGAGGCCACGCCCCCCAGCATAAATGGAGAACATCAATGGGCATAAGCAGTGCTTAGATTTATTGATTAGTTACATGAGTCTGAGATCCATTTGATGTCATTCTTTAAGCCCTTGGGCTACACGAAACAGTCAAATGGTTTTTTTTTTATTTAAGATTTTTCATTAAACATAGTTTCTACAGTGAATGTGTTGTGAACCAGCCGGGGGTTTCCAGCCATCAGTCAGCAGAGAACTCATTTCAGAACTCCACTCCAGTTCTTACATAGACACATTAATCACCTGACAAGATCACCTGTTTACTAGGCATTAAAAAGCAGGAAGCCCATATGAGCATTGTTGGCTAACCTTACTAATAGTTTTGCTCTAGTTATTTTGTTGCCCTTTATCTGGTTTTGACCCCTGTGTGGTATTTATGTATTATGAGCTTTAGATTTGTGATTTTTCTGGATTAAAACCTGTTTACAGCACTTGAAGCCTCCTCAATTTTATTACAAAATGACCTTTTAGTAACTGTTAAAATTGAATGCTGTGTATCTTTATGGTCATTTTGGTATATTTAAAAGCACTGTGTTTTTTATGAAACTTATATATGAGAAAGGATAAATGAGGCAATAAGCACTATGGGAACTATTTATGCGCTATGCATAATTAGTGCAATAACAAATTCCTAAATGGCTATAAAACTGAGCTTGAGTGTGTTATTTGTTCCCTTCCTAATGATGGTGTCCCATGGTGGTAGTGATTTCTAACATGATGGCATTAGACACACATTTCAGTGTTGACACCCCTTAGGACAACAACAAATATTTAGTTTTATGCATATGTGGATTGGCCAGTTTTTCAAGTTCCTTGTCAGTAATCTATTGTAATATGAGAGGGCAGCTAGACACTATTGCACATTAAAAGGGCTTTTTAATGCAAGTATCCAAAAGCATATTCCAAGAAAAACAAGAAAATTCAGAGAAAAGGGTCAACATCAGCAAATGTGAGTCCCAGAGGCAAGGCAAGAGTAAAAATAAAAAACATTACAAACCGACAAAACACAGTAAGAGTAACTAAAAACCACACATAGAATATGGCTAGATTACTGGGCAGAGCAATCATAGAGACTTCGCAAACTGCGACTTCACCAGGTATTGTACTTTTCCCCTGCACCTCCACAAATCTAGAAATATGTGGACATTGTACACTGAAGCGCCTTGCACATCCAATGCTGGTGCTTGCGACGGGTGGGGGATGGACTCAGCAGCAGATCCTGCATGACCGGCCTGTGAAGAAAAACATGAAAGTCTGGTGAGACTTTGCACAAGGCAGGAAAAAGAAACTTGCAAGACATTTCATTAATTTTCTCTACCACTCTAAAAGGTCCCAGAAAACATGGACTGAGCTTTTTACAAGGAAAAAGCAAACCTTAAGTCTCAACCTGATGACAATTCAGAGCCTGAGGTCCTATTCAGTGAGATAATGTGCTTAATCAAAATGAATAACATGTCTGCCATAAAAGTCCCAAAAACTACATTAAACAACAATAAAAAAAAACAAAATAATAAATGTATAACTATACATTATAATTGGGACAACCATTTCCTGATGCAGCAGTGAACTGTTACATGTTAAGTAACACCTGTATTCCAAAGTACTCCTGAGAAAATATCTGTCAATATGCACAGTGCAACAGCTTTTCATTCAGTGCCTTCTGAGGGCACATGTGTTTATCAGGGGTTTTTTGGTCTTGGTATATGGACTATGGAATATAATGTCTCTGGATTTCCTGAAACTTTTCATAATATTATTATGCTATACATGTTAAAATACCTAAATTATTTATAATCTTGCTTTGAGAAATGTCGATTTTTAACTGACTCACAGAAAGTGATGAACAAAGTAATGAACAATGACCATCTTTGTGAAATTGTTTATGAAAGACCTGTTATCAGTTCACCTGCTTGTTGTGGAATGTTTCCCAACATTTTTATGGCAGGAATCAAATTCAAAATGTGTTTAAATTTTAAAAATACAATCAAGTTGGTCAAAATTGTTTATAATTGCATTTAGCAGAGTGTACCAACCTTTCCAGAAATGGGGTATGTACCTAAAATGACTAGATGTGCAGTGCCTTAATATCTACAGTTGCTAGTGTTTGTTGACTGTCATGTGATTGAAATTGTATTCTTATTGGAAGAAAACTAGTTTTGGCTTAATTTGACTGTGTTTTGGCTTAATTCATTTATTTTGGGTGATTTTGCAGTCCTTTAGTAGGTGTAGAAGACTTTGGTCGTAATTATTAGAACAAACAATATGTGTTTCTTTAGAAACCTGTACAAATGTAATTATTCTATTTTATTATACATTTGGATTATGTTAAGTCTATGTACACGACTCTGTCTGCCTATCTGTCTAATCAAAAGGAACTGACTTTATTATCTTTAACATCATAGACTGATGTTAGCTTTGAAGAGGAAACAAAGCATAACCACACATACACTGAAAGAAAGCGGCTGTTCATTCAGTTTGATCTAGGACAGGGTTTAAATGGGGTTGCTGACCTTTAGAAAAAAAAACACAGACTAACCTCGCTGCAGCTGACCTTGCCTGCACTGCTGCTGCACCACCACCCATTCCAGTAGCCTTTTACTAGCACAGTGTTACTGAAACAGGCTTCAATGGGAAACAGGCTGTATTGTATTGTAGCCCACAGAAGCTTCTCTCACAGTGCAGGTGCTTGTTGATGTCTGTGTGTGTGAGGAGAAAGAGGAAATTCAGAAATGAGCAGTTACTGTAGCAGTGAGAACTGTGCTGAAGGTCAGCAGCAGGTACTAGGAACAAATCCACCAACAGTTCTCTCATCCACTGAGTAACGTGTTCTGCTCAGCAATCACCTGTGTCTGTATGTGTGCGCGCGCGCACGTGTGTGTGTGTGTGTGTGTGTGTGTGTGTGTGAAGCACATATGTATGAGTGTAAAAGGGGGCTAGTATGAGGTGTGAAAGTGAGTGAGAGAGATAGAGAGAGTGAGAGAGACATAGTGAGAGAGAAGGAGAGAGAGAGAAGGAGAGAGAGAGAGGGAGAGAGAGGGAGAGAGAGAGAGAGAGAGAGAGAGAGAGAGAGAGAGAGAGAGAGAGAGAGAGAGAAGAGGGGAGGGGCTGTATCAGTGTTTCCTCCAGCAGCTCTCCTTTTATTCTCCACCTACAGGCGGCCAGGCAGCATCTGTGTGCATGAACGGAGCAGCGGAGCCCCACTCACACACACGATCAGACGCGCTGCTGCTGCTGCTGAAGAGGAGCCGGGAGCGCTGACCGCTCGGACTGAGGTGAGTCCAGTGGCTGCTGTCCACTCGGAGCGACCCCTCTCTTATCTCTGTGTGCTCTGTCACTCCTGCTGTATTCAGCCCCCATGAACTTACTCAGGCTCCGTTCACTGCTGAGCGCACACGGCTGTGTTCAAACCCTCCTGATAATATGAGTCTCGCGAGAGATTCATCTCACACATGCTGTGCGCGCGTCACTCACAGCCACGGCCGCACGCTGCCACTGCCCGAGCACCGCGCGCTTTGAACTTTCAGCTAAAATTAAGTTGGCTGGCAGCACTGGCCGCAGTGCCACTGCTCTCTCTCTCCCTCTCCCTCTCTCTCTCCCTCTCTCTCTCCCTTTCACACACACACATGCACAAACTCTCTCTGTGTGTCTGTTTCCGTTGCTCTATTTTTACTGCACTGCCGTGTGTCCAGAAGTCTGTACATTTAGATCTGCTGCTGTGGGTCAGGACAATACCTCTCTACGGGGACTCCTCACATACATACATATACATGTGTGAATATGTGTGTCTATGTGTATGTGTGTGTGCGTGTGTATGTGCATATATGTATGTGTGTATATGTATATATGTATGTATGTATGTGTATGTAAGCGTGTGTATATGCGTGTGTGTGTATATCCGTGTGTATGTGTATGTATGTGTATATATGCGCATGTATGTGTATGTATGTGTGTGTGGATGTGTGTATATGCGTGTGTATGTATGTGTGTGTATGTGTGTATGTGTATGTATGTGTCTATGTATATGTATGTATGTGTGTATGAAGGTGTATGTAAGTATCTGTGTGTATGTGTACATATCTATCTATCTGTATGTGTAGGTGTGTGACAGGCAGCATTTTGAATGGGGTAGGAGGAAATTTGACAGCTCCCCCGTGTTAAAATGTGTGTTCACTAAACATAAAAACGCAAGGCTGTGATCTGAGAAGTGAAATAGATGCGCCGTGGTTACTGGGTTTCAGCCACTGCTGCGTTTAGAGGCTGTAATACAGCGCAGTGGAAATGCCCCACAAATGCAGCAATACAAAGTTGCGTGTGATCGCGCGTGCGCGCGTGCGCGTGTGTGTTTTCCTCTGCGCGTGTGCCCCGTGACGTCAGGACCCGCAACTGAAAACACGGTACTCCGCGGAACAGCGCGCGTGGCATTTGGCCATTTTATTTAATTTGTGTTTTTTATCTGTCTCTCTGGTCCGGCCATGCGCGTGGTAGCCGCCTGTGTGCTGTTGGCCGCCGCATCGTGCTGGTTAAGCAGCACCGCGCTCGCACTACTCCGCCTGCTGCTACCGGACGCGCTGCTGGCTGCCCACATGCCCGAAGAAGCGGAGGGGAGCCGGCGGAGCCCACAGGGCGTCCCGTACCGGGACCTGCCACACATCGTTAACGCCGACGGACTGCACCTGTTCTGCCACTACTGGGAGCCGGATGGCCCGCCCAGGTAAGAGGCTCGTTTGCGCCGCTCGTGGGCGGAGGAAACGAGGTTAGTGCACTTTGCGGTGATGCGCTAGCCTTGTTTACATTCTGCAGCTCCAGCATGCACTCCTGTACCATAGAGTTTCGCAGTGACTAGTCTGACTGGCCTAGATAACCTGATGTTACCACCAGTGTGCCCATTTAAATAGCGGTGTAAACGCCTAAAGGCCCACGGGTACACAAACCACTGCGCGTCTGTCACTGAATTTTAGCTTCTGCTCGCATTTTATTAGGATGCTCAAGTTATTTTGAATGCAATAGTCTAGACAGAATTGGTCAAATATATATATATTTTTTTGAAAGTGACTATTTGTCATTGTGAACACACTCAAGCACCACAACGAAATGCAACCTCTGCATTTAACCCATCAC
>JBBPDA010108543.1:0-11000 GCA_037974385.1 Arnoldichthys spilopterus | reverse complement strand
TATATATATATATGATATTGCCATTCTGACATACAGTGCATGGCCATCATAATAACAGCCATTAAACAGAAACAATCATTAACATAAAGAGAATCTCTAAAGAGAATTTTTTTATAAAAAATGTATAAAACATTACCATTTACTATTCCATTTTACAGTATTTTGACAGTGAAAACACATTTGTTTTGTGTTCTTGAGTCTATTTGACTCCTGGTTTCTGATCGCTTTGGCATCACAAGGCATTGTCTCCCAATGACACACAATCTCCCAATGGCAAGGCTAGAGGTGCTAAATCCCTACCTGTACTGTAGTATTAATGTGCTATTTAAATACACTGATTTGAATTGAACTGACATTCAAAGCTAGTTTCATCACTCACTGTGGCTACCATGAACCGAGAACCTTTGGCTTCACTTGTTATAAGACTATGTTTCTCTGTAGCATTTATACTTTAATTTTGACGCCTATCACTGTAAAACACATTGAATGACCTCTGTGTATGATAATGTGCTATATAAATAAACTTGCCTTGCCTAGTGTTGTCATGTAATAATTAAATATTAATACACATACTGTAAAAAGCAGGACCTGAAAGATGCTTCTCCTTTATAGCATTTACTTTTTGCCTCAGCCCTTCACTCTGCTTTAGCTTACAGCGACAATTCAGTTTCATCAGTACTGTGGGAGGTTTTATGGAAAAAAATCATTCCCACCAACATCTTTTTTGTACTTTTTTCCCACACCCATCCTACGACCTGCCAGAATTATATAGAATGCCATGGACAGTGAGAAATGTTTTTCTGCAGCTTTGGCTTATGAGCTGCCGAGGACGAGTCACACTGAAACACACACACAACCATGTCATGTCGGGCAGCATTTGTAATCATATAATAGACCTCTATATAATAAACACGAAAGCCACTTTTGTGTAAGGATCCGAGGATCCTCTAAGGATTTCCGGACACAAGTGCTGGTAAATTTGAAGGTTTTATTGACAAAGTTCAGGTCTTCAGAAATGAGGTCAAAAAACACAGTACACAGTAGCATACAAGGCAAAGACAGAATCGTAGTCGAGGTCCAGGCAAAAAGGGTCATGCAATCGGCAAACAGAGCAAACAAAGGCAAATCCAAAATCACAGTCAAAAACAGGCAATTTTCCAAATACCGGCAAACAGAAATATCAGGGGCAAGACAAGAGAGAAATCCGAAAATACCAAAAAATAGTCAAAACCTAAAGAACTCCAACAGACGCAACAAATGCAGTGTAAAACATATGAGATCTCACAACCTAGTGCGAGTCTCAACTCTCCTTTTAAATGCCTGTCCTGATGTCCCCCAAAGGAGTACCACCTGGGAGGGGCGTGGCCGAGCCGGTTAGTATTCTGTAGATGCAGACCGCTCACGGCCACAAGAGGGAGCCAAAGCTCCTCTTACAATAAGTTTGCCTAATTATGCAGAAAATTAGCAAAATCAGCAGAATTTGTCAGTTATTTGAACTGCTGGGTTGAAGTTGAAGTGCTGGAAGCAGGAAAAATGAGCAAGCGTAAGGATCCGACAAGGACCTTATTGGCTGAGACAACTGAGTCGGTGCATCTCCAAAACATCTGGTCTTGTAAAGTAGTGAATCAGCAACAGGGTCATGGGCAACCAAGGCTCACTGATGCATGTGGGGAGTGACGACTAGCCAGTCTAGTCCCAGAAATGTTTACGCTAACTGATAGAAAGGGGTCAGAACATGCAGTGCACCACAGTCAGGTCTGTTTCGGCAGCATGAAGGGACCTCCTCAGTGATAGTCGGGTGGTTGATCAGTGTAAAACAGCAATCTATTCATGATAAATAGCCTTACCTTGGACTCATTTACTCCCCTTGCATGCGCGCCAGAGGATCAGCATGTGTGGAACTCAAGCTGTGATTGTGCTGAACTCATTCATGAGGAAACTTCCAAAGGTCTGATCAGTAGAAATGAAGAGCAGAAGGTTAATTATTTAAATCAACAGTGGATGCGTGTGCTGGAGTGTGATCTGAAGTGCACTTATGAATGTAGTAGCCACTTGGACCTTTACATTCATCAGGTCTATGCCCTGTGAAGTTGACAGATCATAGCAACACTTTGCACTGACACGTCTGGTAATGATGCATAATGCAGTTTTTCATGCATGGCAAAATCGCTGGCGATAAAGGAATTCCTCAATTAATCCAGCACTGGCGCTCAGCTGTGCTTGGACCGCTCCCATGGAGACCTACTTCACAGTGTTACAAACATTAAGAGTTTCTGTGAAAGAATGAGCAGAATGTGTGTAGTATTTAGTCTTTGGCCATGTTCAAAATGAAAGTGTGCGCCGTGCTGGCGAGGCACACGCTCTCGCGCTCACACTGTTGACCTTCGTTTCCCTCGGGAAGGGGCAGACAGCCATTTATCTTTTATTCATTCTGCCATTTCTGAGGAAGGCAGCATTTCTGTCACTCTGGACTGTCAGAGTAGAGGCCACTCAGTGATGTGTGGGACCCTGTTGCGGAGAAACCCACACATGCACACATAGGTTTTCAAACCTATCAACATACGAGGTGTTGTTAGGCAGTTGTGGAACACACATGAGTACGGTTTTGTTGAACCTGGGGTTCTTTCTGTAATTGTCAGTCGGGGGGTGGAGGGGTGTGAGTTTTGATTTGGTGACAGGTGCCAGGGAGGGTTGATCTATAAAGGGACAGGGGTTTGATTTGTTGATGCGCACTCACCTCGGATGTGCCCCCATGTCTCTATGAAGGCTGAGGGGGGCAATCAATTCTTCACTACATGTATGATATGGATCTATTTTTAATTTTGGCATTTTTGAGATCTGGGGATATTCAGAACTACAGTCTCGGTGAAGCCTCTGCTACATACATCGTATCCATAAGTAAATGAAGTAATGTTTCGTCCCATATGTGCTATACAGCATGTGCAGTGTGCACTGATCATCCACAACATTAAAACCACTGATGGATGTGATAGATAACACTGATTATTTCATCAATAGCACCTGTCAAGGGGGTGGGATATATTAGTCAGCACATGAAAGGTCAGTTCTTGAAGTTGATGTGTTGGAAGCAGGAAAAATGGCTGTGGGGCCAAAAATGGCAAGTCTTGTGGAGTGTTCCAGGTTGTTTGCAGTTGTTTGTACCTAGCAAAAATGATGAGAGAAGGACGACTGGTAACCCAGGAATAGAGTCATGGGCACCCAAGGCTCAATGATTGTGCACTGGGAGAAAAGGCTAGTCTGTCTGATCCAATAAAAATGGCGTCAAAGCACACAGTGAACCACAGTCACCTGACCTAGTCAGTATTAGGCAGGTTTTAATGTTATGGCTGCTTTTTGTATATGTACTTATGACATATGTCAATTTTAAACGTACACACATTGTCTTTTGAACATGTGCTTTAAGGTTTAAATGAAATGTGTGAACATGAGCACATTCAAAATTACACTGAAAGAGAACATTTTTGGAAACTACACAAACACACACACACACACACACACACACACACAGTCACACGAGGAACAGGTAAAACAGTAATGTGAAGACGAGCTCTGACAGCTCTGACATCTGTCAGTGAAACCACTCAGACAATCCAGAGAGCTGAGCCGCTTCACTTCCTCCCTTTTTCGCTTTCCTTCTTCATGCGTTTCATTCTGTCTTTCTGCTCTGGGCCCGAGAGAGAGAGCAATGACTCGAAACTCCAGCAAGTGTCAGGGAAGAAGAAGAAAAAACATCCTATCATCTATCTCTAATGATGAAAATGCTGCAGTTGCTTTGAAGCACCACTTGACAATTTTTTTTTTTTTCATATATATATATATATATATATATATTTATTTACTTTTGTAGCTACTCAGTTGTTAGAATTGTTTCATATGCTTAACACCTTTATTGTGGCAGTTCTTGACATGTCATTGCTAGAATTTTGCAGTTCGTTGCCAGCTGTCTTGCTGTGCAACATGGCGCGACGCTTTGGTTCATCAATGGCGCCGCGCTGATCTTGATGTGGCTCTTTGTTCTGATGTGATGGGCACATTGACTGAAGTCAGTGTTTGCACTGGCGGAGGGAAACCTGACAAATAAAGCCATTTGTTTTTCACACGGATATAGAACACTCACCGTATAGTTACGGCATGGGGAAAAGAAAACATGGTACCTCGCGTTGAGGCTTGGACTACTTTGTGAGTGACAATAATCCTGCTTTAATGAGCAAGTCACTGCTCAGATTTTGACAGTCGGGAGCACTGCAAGTAAACAGTTACAATGAAATGCTGCTAGTGTAACACTTCAGCCCTCCTCCAGTAGCACAATACCACAACATTGCCAATCAAAAGAGTTTACATGTGCTGGAAGATCTATGACGCTATCAGGTCCTTGATTTTTTTGGCTTTTTGTTGGTTTGACAGTTTGAGTCGGTTAGTAGATGTTGGCAGTCAAAGCTTTATGACATATACACATAACAGTTGCAAAAGGCCCGCAGAATGAGGCCAGTCCAACACTTTTAATACTTTATGAGTACATGGAACAGAAAATAGGTCTATTTTTCTTTCTATTACATTGTAATTTTAGCGGTTTCAGTAATATAAGGAGTTGTTGGCCTTCACTACTGAGGTACTGCGTACGTTCGGAATCACTATTTTCATTAACACAAAACCGAAATCATGTATTAAAATATTCAAATATGATGCTAGCACTCTACAACTTATGTGGCTCTATTTCGATCTAACGCAAAATTTAAAGTGAAAGGTACAACTAGCATTTCTGGGTGTGTCCTAATCCATTTAGCTATTTTGACAGTTGAAAAATAGACTTGGCACCAGTGCAAGGTGCAAAAGGTTTGTTTTCTTATGTTTTCAGGGGTGTGTTTTTTAGGCTTAACCTGCATTAAACCAATCAGACTGGCACATCACCTCACCTTTAAAAGGAAAGAGGTGCATAAGCTGTGGTAGATTGCTATTATAATGGCGCATTTAACCAGATCAATTTCTGGCAAAGAGAGGGACCTGCACGTGCACAAAGTGAAAATGCATGAGCACATTATTTATGGGAGCAGCACAGCCTCATTTGATTCTCTGTTGTGTTTTTCATGTCTTTTCTACAGATGACAACTGTCGTCTTGGAGATTACAAGAAACTGAAGACCAAAGTGTTGGCCCTTCATGCTCAGAAGTATCTGGCACCAGGGGCATGGGATAGCTATGAGAAGGACATGGCATCCAGAAAGTATGTGGTGGACCTGATGTTCAAACGCTTCGATGCAGATGGGAGTGGAAGAGTGGGCAGCAGTGAGATTTCACAGGTGAGGGAAAGTCATGTTTGGCAATTGCAGCTTTATTTTGGCTTATGGTGCAATTGTGGCCAGTGCCTCTTTACATACTGTCTTCAGTTCCTCAAGGTTATCATGGTTTGTGTGTAAATTACACATTCTGTCTTGTTGAAACATCTTGTTTCTGACACATTTCTCTATTTCACGCCATGTGCTCAACTTTTACAAAATAAATGATTTTGCTTGTGTTTCCTGCTCATAGGAGTGGTGCTTTTTAAGTGGGCACATTGCTGTTTTAAGGCAGTGAAATGACCAAAAAATATAAAAAACATGTCTAAAGCCAATGGCGTATTATTAAACCATTTGTAAGCAGCACTTTTTAGTAACATTCAGCTGCACAGACACTCAGTACAGACTCAGATTCACACTCAAAGTGCACCACTGGCACTTCAGGTTGTGTAAACTTTACACTATATACATTACTGTTGGAGCAACACCTTTACAGGAGAAGGAAAAACTTTCCGAAAAAAAAACAAATGTTTATTAAACATTTAAAATGCCAAGGTATGTCACACTACCTAAAATTGGCTAAGGGTTAATGTATAAATTAACAGGCAAAGATCAAAATCCAAAAACAGGTATATATAGGGCAGTGGTGGCCTAGTGGTGCTGGGGACCTGAAGGTCGCAGGTTCAAATCCCGGCTCAGGCACTACTGAGGTAGCCTTAAGCAAGGTACCGTCCCACTACTCTGCTCCACGTCTTGGAAGTCGCTTTGGATAAAAGCGTCAGCCAAATGAATAAATGTAAATGTCAAGGGTCAGGCAAGAATCAGAATCCAAGAGACAAAACAGGTCAAAATCCAAGAAAATCCCAAACTAGAAATAATGCTCAGAGTCGCAGAAATACTGACGAAACCTTGCACTGTGGGGGTTCCTCAACTATTCGAAGGCCTGCCCTGATGTCCCCCAATGAGCCTTAGCTGGGAGGGGCGTGGCCAGGCCTAGTATTCGGGGGAAGCTGACCGTTCATGGCCTCTTATAAAAACAGAGACTCAGGAGAAGTTTCTCATCTCAGGCTATAAGACTTCTTAATCAGATCAAACCAGCACAACTTTACACTGTTCTAATAACCCCCAGCTGACAATCACATAACATAACCCACACTGTACCCACCTGGTGTACTCCTGCCATTGTGTTTCCACCCAAAAATCAATAATGTCACTTTGCAATTAGCATGAATAGCAATCTTAGGCCCAATGTAAAGTTCTTGGTTATATTTAATATTTTGTTTTTTGTGTAATACACTTTTTCTATATATTTTTATCAGTTTAGATTTAGCTTCTTAATTCTTTTACATTTAGTCTAAGTGTTAACTTTATTATGTAAAATTTACAATAATATATATGTGACAATTTATAGAATCTTAAACATCATTGTTTATGCTTGATTACGCATGTTTTGTTAATATGTTTGATAACAAAATGTAAAGTTTATATATGTAATGGTAGTATATTAACAAATAAAATATAGGCTGAGCACTGTGCCTTACACTCCTAAACCTTTCAGTCAGCCTGAATGGACCATATATAGGTGGCATGTTGTCCCTTTGAGCACTGGTTGCTGATCATGTCATATTTACGGACTTTTTGAGTGGAGGTGACAGGATAGCAAGCACCAAGCGGCTTTGCTGGCCCTTCACTGTGAAAGGGTCAGAGCCGCAAGCTCCCTTGACAATGTAAACGAGTGTCGAGACACATGGCAAGTTTACAGCCTCTACAGAGTGAAGAAACCTACTTGACAGACTGGCCTTCAAGAAACCGTTCTGGACGTCTGAGTTTTTGACTACTGACATATAAAATGTTTTGGGGAAATAATACAATAGGCTATGTCTAAATATGAGCACTCCTATCCCTACTGTTGCCCAGGAAAATGACCAGTATGCTAGTTAAGCACTTTATTTGGAGCTACTGGCCAGTGCAGAACTTGTGAAACTTTTATGAAATATGCTCTCGAAAAATAAGATTCTGGACACTCCTAGTTAGAACGTTCATCAGGATTCAAGGACCAACAGGACGCAGTTTTGCTGCCTTTGTTTGAAATATTGTGAATGAGCAAAACGGTATTTCATAACCCTTTGGTCAGTTTGGCTGGACATTATCCTGAGGTATGGTTATTACATCTTTACACAGAGCCATGGCACTGCACTGTCTGAGCTACATTCCTACTGCTCTGCAATGACAGGCTTGATGCTCTGCTTTCAGCGCATCTCTCTCTCTCGCTCTCTCCCTCTCTCTTTCGCTTTTCTTTCTCTTCCCTCTCATTAGCATTAGCATCCAATACATTAATCCCATTCTGCAGTGTTGTTCTTTTATGTGCAATCTCCATACTGTTATGCATTTGCATTTGCATTTTCCATATTGGTATGGATGAAAGAAATGAAAAGGTTGCTTTGCATTAAGCATTAAAAGGAAAAAAATACGATTAAGAAAAAAAAAAAACGCGGTGCGTTTTGCATGCAGAATTCTGGCTTCTAGTCTATTGTGAGCCTGCTGCTGTTCTCAGCTCCAGGTGCGATGTTTCAAAATCCTTTCAAATGAAGCGCATTAGGAGCCTGAGTTCAAGGTCAAGGGTGCTGCTCTACTGTTGTCACGATGTGACTACAGGACATTACAGAACGATGATGCTGTCGGGTAAAGTATTACACATTAAAACACATGGCTGCAATATTCCAGATGTTTTTATAAATAAATGTTTTAATCAGTTACCGCTTAGAAGTCAAGGAGGTTAGCAGACAAATATTAAAAACGTTTAAAAAGCTAATGTTTTTAAAAAAAAATTAATAATATATATTTTTAAAAAATATTATTGTATTTATTTATTTATTTTTAATTATTTAAATTCTTAATACTAACATTAACTTTAACTAAAAAATATTATGTTTGCTATATAAAGCATCAGAGGCACAGCTGGACAATCTACGGACAGGGAGCTCTGGTACAGTCAAGTGCACAGGATTTTGAATGGACATTTTTCATTGAAAGGAAATACCTTCCATGACTTGGCTTAATCCCTGTCTGGGAAACCAGCCCTGTATGCGGAGTCATTCACTGACATATGCATTTCTTCTAAAATCAAGGGTATTACTAGGTATTATCCCATTTGGCTGTTGTAAGCGCCTCTACTCTTCTAAGAAGACTTCCAAGATTTGAGAAGATTGCAGCGAGGTTATGATTGCATTCATTCACAAGAGCTTTTGTGAGGTCAAGTACGGATGGACTGTTAGTTCTGGATGATAAACACTACACCAACTCATGTCAAAGGTATTGGATGGAGCTCCATCACTATAGAAAAAGCAAAGCACAGTGCTGGTGGCCTTTGAGTCAAGTGAAGCTTCTCCAGAGCGTCTGGTTCTACTGGTAATGCCATTCTGTGGAAGTTTTACAAGTTGTGTGGGTTCTGTTGAACACCTTTTGGCAATGAGTGCACCTGGATTACCTATTAGAGGGTTTGTCTGAATACTTTTAGACGTTTTAGTGTATAAATTGTTCACTAAAGCTCTGTTGATACATTTCAGTTTGAGTGATGCTGTGAGATGTATGTATTCCCTCACTGCTTTACAACTACATGCTTGAAAAAGCAAGATAGATCAAGACTAATGGACTTCTCTGCCTGTTACCGTCCTACAGGTCATTAAGCAAGAGGGCTTGAGCAAGACAGCGTTGGAGTGCACTCTATTCGATCTGCTGAAATACAGTGATGCCAATGATGATGAACACTTGACAAAGGATGAGTTCTATGCTGCTTTTGGTGAGTACAGACTGCAAAATATTGTAACTAAGCAAAAGAAAAAGAGAGAGAAAAAAAGATGGATACCTTTGCCACATCAGCACTGATTGCGTTGAGCCTCTGTTGATGCTCAAGGCAGATCTCAGGCAACTGGGAAAGCTGCCATCCCAAAGGGAACCACTTCTACCTTGACAAGTAGAACTCATAAGAAGAGAAACTGTAAAAGCCAAGACTTTGTTTTCTTTGCTTCTTTTGCTAAACTTTGAGCTGTTTGCCTGAGGTATCGAGTTCTGTCTATTAGGTAGGTTCAGTCCGCAGAGGTCCAGGTTTGTTATAAAACTGCATCTTTCTCTAAATGAGTAATGAGACATTTCTGCAGGGTGAGTGGCCTTTGAAATGGACTGGAGCAAAGACTGTTTCCTGCTCTAAACTGGCTTCTCACAGACACCGTAAAGGTGAAGAAAACCTTTAATTGAAGCTCACACAGATATCTTTGCTTAGGTCGCTGAACAGTAAAACCATACAAATCGCTATCACCAACATCTCCCTTCTCATTAACAGATTTGCTGCAAAAGGTGAGGCCTGCTAATTGCTTTTATGACCCAGGATTCAGTTAGTATGTGTCATACTTTTTTTTCTCTGCAAATAGAATTGTATTGGGAGGTGAGGTTAACATGGAGGACTTTTTGTGCTCGAATGTAGTAATTAATGTAATGTCAGACACTCTATCTCTGAGAAACCCGTTTGTGTAAAAGGGCTCTAGCGCATGGCCGCAAAATGAAAAAGTAACAGAAATTTGTTCCAGAAAAATCTAAAAAAAAAAAGAACATTGAACACATTACCAATTAATATTTGTCAGGCACCTGCAGTTTATTTTGCAGAGTGTTCTATTAAATTATTATTATAATAATAATAATAATTATTATTATTATTATTGTTGTTGTTGTTGTTTATTTCATATTTACCTTATTTTATAATTTACACATTAGCTCTTCTTTTATTGTAACATTTTCTAAAAACTGTTTATCATACTAAATATTTTATATATTATTTATAGTATTTATAAAAAGCTTTTTTAATGTTATTTTTTGTTGTGCATTGTTTTTAAATCTTGTAAAATATTTTATTTAAATTATTTTAAAGTTTTATACACACACACACACACAAACACACACCCACCCACACACACACACACACACACACACATATATATAAAAATATAAAAATACACAAATTTAGATTTTAATGCAATACACTTAACAAAAAGATTGCACACAGCTAAAATTAAGTAAAGTAACAGCAGTTTAAAAGGTAGCACATTAAGCAGGCTAGTTGGCAGCAAGTGAGGTACTGTATCATGATTGAGTATTAGAGGGTTTCTGGAAATGTTCTGGGGTTTGTACGTAGGACAAAAATATATTGACTTGGATACTATTTTGTTCTCCACAAGATGCAACATTGGAGGTTCCTGAAAACTTTAATACTTTACTTAGAGAAAAAAAATGCTTAGACTGAGGTTTTGTAATATGGGCATGACAATTTAAAAAATGAAGAATTTCAGAAGTGTTGGGTAGAGGGGTATGCAGGCCACTAGCACTGGGCTATAGAGCAGTGGAACTGTTCTCTGGAGTGCAAACCCTTAACATAAGTTAGAATGGAATTTGTGAAGCCTTCTTAGAAAAGCAGCAGATGTTACTGCATCAAGTGGAGATAACCTTCATATTTGTAGCCCTGATTTTGGAAGACACATTGGGTCTACAGGTGTCTACCAATTTTAGGACAGTAAAGTGCATTTCTTTTGCTGTTATAAAGAAACAATAGAAGTAAGAGAGTCTCAATGGTCTAGCTGTTGTGAAGTGAAGGTGATTTTGTCATTGTGAACACACTCAAGCACCACAACGAAATGTGACCTCTGCATTTAACCCATCA
>JBBPDA010108541.1:0-11003 GCA_037974385.1 Arnoldichthys spilopterus | reverse complement strand
AGTTATTTTTGTGACCATTTTGAGTTTTTCTTTCATTGACTGAAGGGTACCAACAATTTTGTCCATGTGTGTAGTTGCCAAAAATCTTGAGTGATCATAATACACTTATGTGGTTTCTTAAAGTATATGACACACAGAAAAAAAGTGTTGATTAGCTGAACAGTACCATTTTTGTTTGTACCTTGTCCCAAATATATGCGGGTACTGGGAAAAATGATTTTGATTGCAAAGTCATTCTTTGCCTGTCAAAAACAACACCGCCCTCTCTGCCGTCTTTCGTTTTTTCCAATCCAGCAAGCAACTACAGTTCGATCAACACCACTCGCTAAAAGCAATTATAGCTTACATAACGGCTGAATAGGGAAAGTGAATTTCGGGTTGTTTTCACCTATTTACAGAGTGCTATAGAAACTGAAGCAGATATGCCAGCCCTGTAATCTGCAACAGCAATGTCAGTTTGATACAATTAGGCCCTTGTTTGTTTCCTTCTTCTTGGCAAAGCCATTTACCGTCCATCATGCTTTATATTATATTTATCAGTCAAAGAACAGCGTCTGTGCGAACATGGCTCACTCATTCTCTTTGTCTGTCTGCTGCACAGGCTCAACTGGTGTGAACTTCACTGGAGAGGACCCAGGTATCAAGCAGTGCAAGGTGGGCACAATCACAAGTAGCAGTTGTTTGTATCTGCTGCCCACGAAATTTCAAATCCCAGTTTTTTCCCCCTCCTTTTTGGTTGTCTCACTTATTATGTTCCTGTGACTCACTGTTACAAGACCATTATCCTGTCTTTTTATTAGAACTAAACTGTATTTTTACTGTTTGAAGGAGCAGTTTGGAACAAAATCTAACTCACACAATTGTCCACTTAACCCTGATGTAGTCACACCACCCACAACATATTTGGGGTGTGCTTTAGTTTAGAACTGGAGCGAACATTGCCGACTAGACCTCGGGATTATGTGGTACTCACACTGTGAACAGCGATCAGTGAATTTGTTCTCTGTATTTAACCCATTCATGACACCAGTGTGCATACACCAAGTGCAGGAGCAGTGGGCTGCACACTTACTACACTCAGAGGGCAGCTAAGGGACTTCCTACATTTTCCCTGTCGGTGCCAGGGATTGAACCGGCGACCCAAGCCCAATTATCTAACCATCCGGCCACAGCTCCCCAGTCACTGCCCAAATAGCCCCAAACCCTTCTGTAAATAAAGACTGCCAAAACGTCTCTCCACCTGCTCAAACCACATTCAGATCTTGCACAGACTTGTGAGTGTGGGTGAGTTCTATAATATATGCTTAGTGAAAATCAGCCCCAGTAAAATGTTCAGAAGTGTTGTTCATTTTTTAGGTTTACAGTAAGACTGCATAAAGCACATCTAAAAACCTGTACCAACTTAGTCAAGGTCTGGCTCAACTACATTTGTCAATAAGAGTTTCCAAATGTTCACACTCCAGTTTATAGAGTTTATATATGAGAACTAAGCCACATAAACAGCCTGTTCTGAAATCAGTTTTTGTGATGTCACAAGAACCAGCACATTTGCGTATATCCTCTTCATTAGCTTTGTACACCTTGTTTCATAGTAGAAAATAAAGAGAGGGTAGAAAACAATCATGCCAGAAGGAATTATAGCTATTTTTGGGTACATAATACCACATAAATGTCATGAGTGGATGTTGGGGAAAAAATAAAATAGCTGGAAACAATGTAGGAAATGGGCCCTTTAATGTCAACCTGAAAGGGCGAGACTAAGCTGAAAGCCGATGGGGAGGTTGTATGTAAATCTGGTCATCTGTTTGTGCTGCTTAGTTGCCCTAAATGGGCTGCATTGCCTGGGAATGAATCTATGTGTAAGCAATGTTTAGTACTACTGACTGAGTGACCAACTGCTCTCTTGCTTTGTCATCTCCAGATATCGAGGAGTCCGTGAGCGACGTGAGAATGATGTTTAGGCCCTGATCCGCAGCAGTATGTCAGGTGAGGGCTCTGTCAACGCCACATCTATGTCAGAGGTTTTTGACTGGGTTCTCAGAGACCTTTAGCTGAGCCACAGTTTTGTTCTGTCCTAGTTCTGTCTTAGCACATCTGAGCCAGGCAACCACTATTTGTTACATGGTTATGTGCTAAATGACAGTTACATGAATTAAATTTGCACCCCATTAACATTTTCTATCAAGAGTTTTAAGTGTGCAGTTCATACATCTGTTTGTATTATTGGCAAACAGCACCAAATAATATTAAAAAAACATAAAATATTAAAGTTTTAATTAAATAATATGATCAATTTTATAATAACATACCTTATATGTCCAAAATTAATATTAATTGGTTCAGCTTTTGCTGACACAAGTGTTCAAGTGCACACACAATTGCATAGAAAAGCATTGTGAATAATTTGGGATGCTTTGGAGCAAACGCTCCAAAGTGCCTAAAGTGACCATTCCCAAGTCCAAGCATCAGGTTTATAAAAGTATTTTAGCACTGGTCTACTCGGGTACCTGACCATACCTGACACTGAATGCAATTAAATCCTCAAAGCCATCACCAAGTTGAATAAATCCTTATTAGAAATGTACCGGCAGTTATTGCTGCAATGGGGGACAAACTCCCACTTGATACCTTTGACTTCAGAAGAAATACTGGATAAGCAGGTCTCTACAAATCTTTCGACATATAGTGTTTTTTCACGACTTTTGACAGTATTTCTCCATTTGCTTGTATGAGCTGCAATTCAGAAATAATGCAACATAATGCAGTAAAAGGCCTTTCAAGGCGCATACGCCACAGGGAACCTTGGAGGGTTAACAGGCCTTGATGCCTTCGATCAAGTGTGTTTGTAAGTGGAGCAGAACAAAAATGCGGAATGGCTCACAGTATTTGAGGACTGGGTTGAAGATCTCTGATGTATTTCAATGTTGGGTCAACACAGAATAGCACTGCCTGAAAAAATATTTATTCATTACCAGAGCGCATTTGGGTTGGGCAATATATCAACATATCTGGTCTGTATTTGCATGTTTTTGTTTTGTTTTTTTGGAAAGACAATATTAAGCAACTCTGAATGTTGCAGAAATCTTGGCACACTTCATTATGCACATTTTATGCAGGCAATGCAGTTTGCCGAGTACTGTGGCAGGCTTGCAGCCTCTCATCTTGTTAAGTATAAACGTATTATTAAAATACACTTAAAACCCAAAGCTCGAAAATAGAGGTGTAAAGGCTATTGGAATACCCACTCATGCTTATTCGTTCTCAAAAGTGATGTATTAAAGTAACAAACTGCATTTCCATAACACACTGATGTTTTTGAGTGGGGACACAGTGTGTTGCCTTAAAAAGGGAATTCCCATGATTCTTTAAACATTTCTGCATAACTAAATAGTTAAAAGAGTAAACAAATAATTCAAAGTGGGTTGATGTGAAATGCTCTGTTCTAGATAAACCTGCAGAGTCAGAAATGCTCACAGTGGTGTTGATAGGAACCAGACGTCTGAAGCCTCTCAAAGTAAATACGGATGCTGCAGTGGTTAGCGCTGTTGTCTCACAGCAAGAAGGTCCTGGGTTCGGTCCCTGGGTCGGCCACGGGTGTCTTTCTTGTTGGAGCGTGCAAGGTCTTCCCGTGTTCGCGTGGGTTTCCTCCAGATTCCTCCCACTGTCCAAAGGCTGATAGGTTGATTGGTTACTCTAAATTGCCCCGTGAGTGTGTGTGAATGGTTGTCTGTCTATGTGTTGCCCTGCGAAGGGTTGGCTTCCTGTCCTGGGTGAACCCCGCCTTGGGCTTGTAGTCAGCTGGGATTGGCTCCAGCTTCCCCCCTGACCCGAAATGGAAGAAGTGATTTGGAAAATGAGAAATAATTACACTAAATGTTTATTCATTATTTTAGAGAAATCTGGAGACAATTTTACTCTAGAGTGCAGTTTTTAAAATACGTTCATAGCGCAGAGGTACCGGCAAAAAAAACAAAAAAAAAAACATCCTGGTTCCAGTCCTCCTCTTTCACATCAAACCTCTCTGAATGGCTTTGTTTACATGTTAGTGGATGAATTATTGAGAATTTTTTTGGGGAAAACAGGGAATTACCCTTTAACACACCTGTTTCAAGAGTATACGTTTATTTATAATTCTATATGACATTCTGGGTTGGTACATGTCCATATACTTGAGTGTATTGAATATTGAATGTGGTGGGCGTTTTTTGCTCTTATGTGCCCAGGTATTTCAGATATTATGTGCTCTTCTAACCCCCTTAACAGCGATCTTGTTGAAAACATGATCTGGAACAGTGTGTAATATGATCAGTTCAGGGCTCAGCGCTAAATACGATTGTGAAATGAAGTTGATAAAAACTCGTCTCTCCTTTGCCATCTGTTTTACATGCCAGCTGGCATACACTTCTCTCCCTCTCTCTCTCTACCACTCTCTCTCCTTTTCTGCTCCTGAGTGTAATGGATTACATTGTGCCTCTCCTGTTTGTTTATAGAGCGAGCAGACAAATGCGCCCCCCGCTGGAAACACGAGGCCATGCAGAATGGTACAGTAACTCTCCTCCCTTCCCCGCTCCATTCTCTCTTTCCCTTCTCTCTCATCTCCTCCGGGTGGAGCTGTTGGCTCCCCCTCACTTTCGCTCAATCCCTCACTCTCTTTCCTTTCCTTTTGCCTCCTCTCCTTCTGGAGTGTCCATCATGCTAGACAGTTTACGGGAGGGAAAAGGGACCCGTCACTTGTAGAGAGAGAGCCAGAGTGAGGCAGTCTGTCCTTCTGAGACACTAAATTGTAGGGAATGTGTATTAGTGTGACCTTAGTGTGTTTATTTTCACCTTGGCCTTATAGTGATACACAGCTTTCATGACTGAAAATGTAGTCGAGCCAAGACATATTTGATGCTACGAGGCTAATGTATCAGGTTATAAGAGGCTTAAATGACGTCACAGTATGCAGAAGTCCCCTGTGGTTACACCCACTCAATGGCAGAAAGACTAAGGGCCCTGTTGTAACGTTCTAAGCACAAGTTCTGAAGCAAATGGCACACATGCATTTAGGGTGTATCCAATTTGACTGTTGCTTGTTTAACAGGAGAAACGCTCTGCACCAGGTGTTTGGTTTCAAGGTGTTGTACTTGGCCTCTTAATTATTCACGGGTGTCATGCAAAATCTAGAATCGTTCCTTATGTTTGTGAGCAGTGGTGGCCTAATGCTTAGGACGCTGCCTTTGGGACCTGAAGCTTGCAGGTTCAAGTCCCGGCCCGGGCACTACTGAGGTTCTCTTGAGGAACTGTCTCGCTGCACTGCTCCCCGGGCGCTATTGATAACTGCCCACTGCTGCACATGTGATGGGTTACATGCAGAGGTCATATTTTGTTTTGGTACTTGAGTATGTTCACAATGACAAATATTCACTTGGGTGTGTTTTGGGTTTAACATGCAATAAACCAATTGGATTATTCCCCATTCCTTTTGAAAGACAGGTGTGCTTGGACCTTGGAGGATTAAAAAAATAATGGTAGATCTTCCAGGAAGAAAGCAAGTGCACTTCTCAGCTGAAGAAACAGTCCTGCTCGTGCACGATGTGAAAATGTGCGAGCAAACCCGCAGATACCATAATCCTACCAAAAATTCCTGAGGTGAAGCAAGAGATAAAGCAGAGATAACAGCAAGCATGTCTTCATCTTTTGTAAGTCCCAGAAATGGCCAGACAATGGCAGAAAGTGGTACAATGATGTCAGGAGATATGTCTGAACACTCCTCAATTGCTAACCGACACACCCATGAGCCCTAGCCTTTGATGCTGCTCTAATGTTCAGCTTAAATACCACGAAAACACAAAAATCTGTTGAGCGATTGGCTGCACAAATAGTTCAACAAAGCTTTCTTTTTATAGACTGCCCTAAGCTTAAGACAAGAGAAGCAAATGGATTGCTGGAGTTTTCAGAAACAGCTGCTTTTAATAAGGAGAAACTGACGTTTATGCACTTGATGGTGATTCTTTCAACTTACCTAGAACAGGTGGTCCATTGACACGGAAATCAAAATCAGGTATAAATAAATAGGAAAATTGATCCCTTGACCAAATGCCAATATCCATGGACCCTTTTTTTTCTATACGAATCACTGTTTAGTCCAACTGCCTTTAATTTAGACAGATAGTCATTTGTTTTACTGGTTTTGCCATTTCCCAGGAGGCAGCCATGTTGCGTCATGTTTTGCTAACTGAGAGGATATGTTCCAGTGTGAAAGTGACATTAATGCATAACCTCAATCAATGATCAGTTAGGATCATACACAGTTAAGACAGATCAGAACAGTTAGCACATAAGAAAGTCTATCAGAGATTGTTTAACAAGTCAACATGGTTTGGGGCAATTGTGTGATGATTTAGGCATTCAGTTTGCACTTACTTTGGCTATGAGCTAGCACTACTAGTTAGCAGTCTATATTGCAAAGCTAATGAAACAGGACACACTAAACACCCAGCTGCCTCTTACTATCAGTGTATTATTTTTTTGATATTACATAAATAGACAAGAAATTTTTACCTTAAGAATATACACCATTCAGCCATAACATTAACACCACTGGCAGGTGAAGTGAATAACAGTGAATATCTAGTTATTCCATTACAGTGGTACCTGGCAGCTGCTGGGGTATATTGGGCAGCAAGTGAACAATCAGTTCTTGAAGTTGATGTGTTGAAGCAGTAAAAACCTGGGACCCTAAGGATCTGACCCACTTTGACAAGGGTCTTATTTTGATGGCTAGATGAGTCAGACACGTTCAGGTTTTAAAATTCTGGTTGATTCCAGTGTGGCCTATTAAAGGACAAATGATGCTATTTCTGTTGCAATTTTGGCTAATAGAAGGTACAGTAAATGTGCAAGTGCAGTGGTTTTTAACCTGTGGGCTGAGACCCCAGTGGGTGGTGGTGGTTCTGCCAGAGGAATGTTGGCTGTCTGTTTCAAAGATTTATTAAAATATATAAACTATTAATTAAACAGTAAAACATCATGTTCAGCATGACCAAAACACCAGACCAACAGGTCTATGACAGGTAGCTAGTTATGTTTTGACATTTTTCATTCAGCATCAGCTCACCAAAGTTCTTGCAAAAGACTGTTTACACAAATTCTGGCATAAATTGACAAAGGAAAAAAATGAAAGAGAGGTTTCCCCAAATTGTAAGAGGCCTCAAAAGTAAAAGTGAGCAGCACAGAGAGATAGCCACAAGCGAATGCATCCTCCTGCGCTGTCTTGGGACAAAACCAAGCCCTTAATATACTTGTCTAGGTAAAAATCAATTTAGACCAATTTGTCACACAATTTAGTCTTCGAGAAGCTTAAGGAAGCTTATGGAAGTTCTTGGTGCCATTATGTCTGCCTGATAGTGACGACTACCTAACTGAACCAAGTGAAGCCCGGTAACCTGGCTACTATCTGGTATTATGATGTTTTGGAAAAGACATAGTCCCTGAGTTTCTTAGATAGAATGGGCAACTAGATTTGATGGTAAATAGAAAATGTTGTGAATTTGCTTTTTGATTGATCCATTGCTTTAAATGCATTGCCCCAAAGTTACAGTAGATCCCTTGAATGCCGGATGTTTTAAAGTAAGTTACACTTTGTGTCATCAGCCCTCTTACTTTCTTTACTTCTCTTTTAAGAGGGTGTTACATTTAGCTGCATAATCCTGCTGCTCCCCACGCCATCAGCAGTCACTGCAGGTCATTCAAAGGGAACAATCGACTGGTGTGGTTTCATAACAGGCATAAAGAGGTTTCACCACGAACATCTTAAAGTCAGTGCTCTTTCGGAGAGAGATGGAGAGAGACACTTAGAAGATGAGCAAAGAAATGAATCAAACACACATTTTGTCTCTGATCTTTCTTCACCCTTTCGCTTCCTTTGCATTATTGGAAGTGGGCTGTCAATGATATGCTTTCAGTCCAATAAGACTTTGTCTTTGCCTAGTGGAGTGTTATTGAACAGAGCGCCAGTAGTTACTTAATTCCAATTGGCAGCTTTGCTCTCGTCTGGAAACCATTATACTTTTATGGATGAGAAACCCACTGACCTTTCTGACGTTTAGAGTACTGTTAGTGGTCCAACTCTAGGGGGTGCTGAAAACACACTGTGGCCCAGCTTGACTGATGGAGACACTTCACTGAGAGCAGGAAAGACTTAGCAGGTGGCTGATGGCTTTGACTTAAGAGTAATATTGAGCCCAGGTGTTAAGTGTGTCTGAATAGACCAGGCGCTCTTGATGAAGTCATTCTTACACAGGCGCCATCCTCAGTAAGAAATGCATCACCAGTGTTTCTGGGGTAAAAGAAGGTTGTTTTTACGAATTATTCTTGAATATTTAACCGAAACAATTTCAGATTTGTGTCAATGTTAACATTAATCCATAGAAGTCCAATTATCAGCATGGTTTTCTATGACTGTAAAATGATTTCTACCATCACTGTAAAAATAAATAATTGTACACTCTGTGTATTGCTTCACTTGAAATCTTCCCTTTACATTGTGTGTACATATAGAAATACTCCAAATTTGCTTGGTTGCATTACCATGAACAATGCTTCCTTCCCTTATTAAGATACTACTAGAGATGTGGCGTTTTTGAAGTGAAGTAAGTTTTTGTCATTGTGAACACACTCAAGCGTCACAACGAAATGTGACCTCTGCATTTAACCCATCACACATGCACAGCAGGCAGCTGTCAACAGCGCCCAGGGAACAGTGTAGCGGGATGGTACTTTGCTGGGACTCGAACCTGTGACCCCCAGTTCAGAAGGGCAAGGTCCTAACCACTAGGCCACCAATGCCCTTCTTGTATGTGTAATTACATAGAGCCATGCAAAAGTTTGAGCACACATGTTCGCTATCAACAGCGTCCAGGGAGCAGTGTAGCCGGACGGTCCCTCCTTCAAGGGTATCTCAGTGGTGCCTATGCCTGTGCCTGTGCCTTCAGGTCTCAAGGGCAATGTCCTAACCACTTTGTAAGTAAAAAATAGTATACATCCTCTACAGAGAACACACAGCTTATTGTAATGCACGTTGTTCTACTGCTAAATGTAACATATGGAGGGAAAGTAAAGTGTAAAGCTCTTACTTGAACACGTGGTGTGGACTGAAAGGTTAAAATCTGCAACTCTGCACTTGTTTCAATGAGATAAGTGAGAAACAAAATGTAAGAGCAGGTATTTCAAGGCATAAACAACAAGGAGAGCTAGGAGGGTTAAGTGATGACTTTCTGAACAATTTTAATAAACTGCTCACAATCGAAAATTGGTTTCACATCCCCTGATTTACTGCATACGGTCATCAAAGATTAATGAGGGCACATTTGTGTTCTTTATGGGCCATTTATGACTTGTCTGTAATACATTATTAATGGCATAAATTATAGTACACTACACACACAATGAAAATACAACCACATCATCCTTTTTGGAGGCCATTGGTGGTAAGCTTTGCCAAAAACAAGCTGGACAAAACTTTTGACTAGACAACTGGGACGTGTAAGGAAAGTCAGGCCAAAACACTGACGACTTCATGTGTTTCTCATGTGGTGATTTTGCTTTCTAGAACTAGACCTGTTAGAGCATGGATTCTCAAAGAGAACCTCTTTCGGTGCAAATTCCTCCCACAGTCCACAAGTCCCAAGCCATTTCATATCAAGATAAAATCAGGGACCCTATGGTTACACATCCTGGACACCAGTTAGAGAAGCATGGCATTGGAGGTCGAATCGACTTGATTTGCTTCAGATAAATGATGCATTCAATTCAGTTCAGTTCAGTGAGCACTGGCAACATTTCTGGCATTACTTTACATTTTTATTTAGTGAATTCCATTGGTCTAAGCTTCTAAGATGGTTAGTCTGGAATATGTTTTCAGTCTATTTTTTTGTGAAAAATTTCAACAATAAGTTATAAATAAATTAATGTAGCCAATAGAAAATTTAGTCCAAAGTCTGTTGTAATGAACTAAGAGTAGGAAATTATTCTCAAGCTGTGTGCGTAAAAGATATTTTCAGCAAATGATAAAAGGACTTTCATGAAAAAGTATTCGTTTACAAAAACTACAGGAAATGGGTTGGAAATAAAATGCTTATGCTAAGCAATTAACTCAGCACAAGTTCTTAAATATATCTTAAAAGTAGCAGAAAACACTTCACCCCAAACACTGATAGAAAATGACTTGCGATACTGAGTGCATTCGTCTTTTCATTGTGCATGGAAACCAAATCTTTGATGCTTATGCCATGTTTACAATGCTATAATGACTTTTTTTTACTACTTTTAAGACCTTTAGGGAAAAAACTAAATACTGTTGATAAATATTTTGTCAAATATTTTGATAAATAATGAAAAATAAAGAAATCTTACTGTGAATGTAAATTATGCCTATGGTTTCCCAGGCTTACATCTCATTTTCAGTGTGATTTTCTCATTTTTGTGAATGTCTATTTGCAGTGTATCCTTCATTTATCATCATAATTATTGGCACAACAGATATAAGAACCTGATGAGTGACGCATTGGACTCATTCCCTAATTAAAACTTCTCATTGATGATGAAGGTTAAACATAGTTTGTGCTAAAAATAAACAAATTCTTATAACTACAGTGCTTTTTAAGTAAAGTCATCATAGGAAATATGATTTATTGCCTTGAAATGAGATCATGATGAGTTTCACTGTCTAAGATTCTATAAAGAAAGTGCGTGGCAGGTGCATTTTCAAAAATTTTGACAAATGTTTTTGTTAACAAGGTGCTTAACGGGCATTGTTAGGATCCTGAAACACTGTGCTCACCCCAGCCTAGAAATCTCTACATTATTACTTGAGTATTGCATAATTTTAGGTTATTTAAAATGAAAATAAGCTGAATATAATTAGTTACATGATTATGTATACAAGGGCGGCACGGTGGTGCAGTGGTTAGCACTCACAGTGAGAAGGTCCTGGGTTCGATCCCCGGGTTGGCCACAGGTGC
>JBBPDA010108540.1:0-11004 GCA_037974385.1 Arnoldichthys spilopterus | reverse complement strand
TCTCTCTCTCTCTCTCTCTCTCTCTCTCTCTCTCTCTCTCTCTCTCTCTCTCTCTCTCTATCTATCTCTCTCTCTCTATCTATCTATCTATCTACAGTATCTCTCTCTCTCTCTCTCAGGGGGAAATGGCAATGTTTAAAAGTCAGTACCAGAAAGTTAACACATCTTCTATTTTCTGTTTGTCCATAGCCTTACGGTCAGTAATGCAGTGTTAATATTAGTTATGTGATGTTTATGCTTTAATTTCACTAACAATCCAGTTAATGTAAAATATACTGCAAACAAGTGAACTCACTGGTTCATTCGTTTTTTACAGTAATTGCTGGTTAGCATGGCAGGTGAGCTAATAATAGGCTAGTAATGTAAGGGAATGTGCTATTATTGCAGCGTTTGTAGTTGAAAAACACAAACCAACAGTAAAAATGGCTCATCTGAAAAATCAAAATTCTTTATGTCATGTTTACATGTCACTGAACCTAGGCCAAAAAGTAACTTTTAATGTTTGTCAAACCCTGGCTGTTGTTTATATTATGATTATCTTTGTTTAAAATAATTAGATTAACATGTTTACAATTAATGTTGAAAATATGGTTTAGGGATTTGGATACAGTTGTAGGGATGGACCTACTCATGAACGGACACTGTATAAATTAGAGCCGGTATTTATCAGTGGGGAAACCCTACTGCAATTGCTGTATTTAAACTCTGAAGGTATTGTAGTAATATAATTATTTCACTGTTTTGTAAACAAATGTGTTAAACCCTTGAAAATTACCCAGTTGCATTTTTCCCAGTGGTATCTTGGCAGCTCTGACCAAGTGAGCTCTCTCATTCGTCAAGCTACCTCTGCAATTAAAAACTGAAGTGAAAAAAAAAAGGCAAACAACTTAAAAATGCACATGACCTAACAGAAAACCTTGCACCGGAGAGAACGATGCCCCAACAGGCCTATCCTCTTCTCTTAAATAACCTTTTGCTCACTTATTGAAAAAGCAACTAGAAAACTGCTACATACACAGTCAAATACATGTTAATGTCTAATCTACAACAACCAGAAAATCTCTTGTTTACCACACAAACTAGAGGTTCAAGCACTTAAGCTACTAGGACCATATTAAAATTGTTCCACTGCGTAACATTTATATTACACTAGTGATGGATGTACTTGATCTTTACTTGATAACACCTGTGTTCCTGAATGTACCAATACAACAACAACAATGAGGTTCATGTTTCATGGATTGTACAATGGAGGAAATCCCTGCACCAGAACTGCTTTCTGTGGAGAGACGAGGCAAAGGTTGAGCTGTTTCATAAATATACACATCATTAACTGTGAAAAAAAACACTGCATATTGACACCAATATCTCATCCTGTCTGTGAAGCATAGCAGTGTAATGGTTTGGAGCTGCTTTGAGAAGCCAATAAAAAAGTTGTATGAGGAAGTGCAGCAGAACATCAGAGCACCTGTCCGTCATCTATAACACTAAAGAGGCTGGCTTACGCAACATGACAGTGATTCAGAATACAGGAATAAATAAAAGCAACTCACCTGTACTGACCCCAGAAAAACTGTGGCATGAGTGGAAGCACACATAAATAACTGTTGGCAGAACCACTGTACAGGACTCAGACCTGTGGGAGCTTCAGGATGCTCTGGGTTATGGCTGTTACCAAAATAAGAGGTGTCAGTAATTTCTCATGAGGAATTAGGAGTGGTGTTTCGAACCAGACATGAGAAATAACCAAAAATTATATCTGGGGATTATTTTGACCTAAAAATTGGTTCATTTATTCATGGTGAGTGGGGGTTTCATGTAGGTTGTAAAAAAAACTCCAAAGAGATTGTACTTTCCCTCTATTTTACCATAACCAACATTACATACAAAAATTCAAAATACACATATAGATCCACTGGTGGTTTTGCATAGTGGCCGACACCTAGTTCCTATGAGCAGATTCAGTAAGTTTCTCTACAATGATCAGTTTCAAATTGACTGTAAAGGCATTGTATGCTAAGATGAGCAATAATGAATTCAAGTTTTGAAGCCTGTTTGTCCTTTAAACAGATCGTATTTCTTGTTGTTTTGCTGTGGAAAAAGTATTATTGAGCCTCCAGAGCCAAGAGTTTGTGACAGTTTTCTACAATTTAAAAGCACTCAGAAGTGTTTTGTGTTCAGCATGTCCTTGGATGAAGGAGAATAATTTCTTATTTGACTATTACTGTCTCCTGAAAAAAAAAAGGTTTGGGTACAGTGACAACTGAAATTTTCTGAAAGAGTTTCTCTATTTACTTAAGTGACTTTAGCATGATGGTAGAAAGTGCTTTTTTATCATTTTATGCAACACTAGAAGGCTTTTCTTGGCTGAGTTTAGCCACCTTCACCAAAAGATGTCTGGGCCATCCGTATTAGTAATGTAAGAAAGCCAGAGAGGTGTTCAAGTTTTAGATTACTGAGGATATATTTGACATATATTTTACACTTGGAAATGGAAATGTTTTAGAGGGGACTGTAAAGTTTCTGAGGCCCTCACTATAAAATAACTGTAAGAATGAATCAGCAGCTCAAGGATTTTTCACTTAGTTCAACAGTCATTTTGACTTATTTTACTTCATTTTGACTTATTTTGACTAATTTTACTTTACTTTATTATGTATAAAATATGTTTAAAAATGAAAATAAAAACAAAAATGTATATTGTGGATGCAATCTTGAAATCACATAACTAATTTAAAATATTTCAGTTCTTTTTGTTTTTAATGATGTGTCTGTGTCCACAATGAACGTCCACACCTATTTTATTTGGTTGTTTTGATATTCACATTGGTTGTTTGAGCAGGAGGAGCCCTTCAAAACACCTGTTTGGGAAAAGAAAACATATACACCCCCACTGAGAGTCGGTGAAGCAGCTGCCAGATCATGTCAACACAAATCACTCTTTTCTTGTGGGACTGTTCTGACTGATGACCGCATTTGACTTCCGAACACAGCCCAGAAAGTTTCCACAGAAAAAGACACATTTTAAAGGGTACATATCACACTGAATTTTCTTTGCCTTTGGAAATAAGAATGCAGTTCATTCACTCCTCCCTCAAGCAGCTTACAGCAGTCAAATCCCAGTTATACAGAGCTTTTCAACATGGACAATTTTCAAACCGTGCATAATACAGTCAGCCAATCAGAACAGAGCTCATTTACATAAATCAGTCTTAAAGGCAGGGTTGCAAACAACAGCATAATTCATTTTAAAAAACAGGCTGATAGACTTATTTTACATTAGACAGATTGAATAAACTAAATAAAATAAATTAAACAATAATACATTTACAATCAATAATTAATCTTATTAATAAAAAAAGCATCAAATCATTCTTCTGCAAAGAGAGTTTGACCAGCATTTGTCATTGTGCCCAAAAGCCAGCATAAATCCCAAACCCAGACATCTGAACCATGTAGGACATTCAAGAGGCAAATCCTTTATTCTTTTACACTACAGTTTGATAGAGGATCATAGAGTAAATTCTTCCTTCATTGATCACTTCCTCAGTGGCCAGTTTCTGACCCCTGTTCACCGTTGACTCAATTTTTAGGCTGATAGACTTATTTTATATTAGACAGATTGAATAAACTAAATAAACTAAATTAAATAAACACATTGATAGAGGGGAAATCTGTTCAGACAATACAGATTACATTACAACTTGTTTGGAAAAGCCAGTGCTAATGTAACATCAACAGTAAAAAAAGATTTTCTGCTATTTTCAGCATTGTAATTTGGTTTTGACCTGTTCCTCCTGCAAGCCATCTTTAAATTCCTCAAGCTTATAAGGTTCCCTCTGATTAACTCGCAATTTCAAAAAGTCTTCATAAATTGGCAAAACAGGATTACATGGGAGATTGGCTAGGCCAAGCAAACACCTTCAACTCTTTAAGAAACCAATCTTGAGTTATTCTGCTTGCATGGTGCACCTGTCCAGAGATGATTAGTTGTGGCTCCATGAACTTTCCAATTACATATTATGAAAGAAGTTGCAATGACAGGGATGTTTCAGGTTTAGAGCTGTGTAGTTTGTTCCATTTAAGTCTTGTTCAATAACGTTATACTTAAGACTTGTAGGAAGCCCTTCACCTACCACCACTACCGCTGCTTGTTGTGTATCGTCCCAGACAATGTAATGTCTTACAGAATCACAGCAGCTTACACAAGAACTTACTTTTATTTTGCAGCAATAACATGTAGAACATCATTTGTTTCATTTTAGCGTTTAACCTGTGTACATGTAATGAGTTTGAATAATTTTTAATGTGTGCTTTGCATTTTTAGCCATATCTTTAATCATGTTTATGAATAAGTACTACTTCTATACAAAATCAATGTACATTTGAAGTGGATACATGCACTGAAAGTATATTAGATAAACTATAATACTATGCCTAGAGTGGTGGGATGCCAATAATAATAAATATAATTATTACAGTTTTACAAAGATTTTTTTCAAATAAGTGAGACAAAAAGAGAGAAACAGCTGTTGGTGAGCTACTGTGTGTGTGTGATATACATACATACATACATACATACATACATACAAACATACACACATATACTGTCTAAGAAAAATATGGCATATGGCTCCTTTAACAGTCTTCTACCTCTTTTCCCTGCAGAGGTGGATGGACTGACTTGGCTGATGGATCTCACACCCAGTCTGTTTCACACTTCAACCTTCAAGATCTAGGCAGACACCATCTTCTTGACTCCCTGCCACAGCTCTACAAGGGCCAAAACATGGAGAACACTTGTCAGGTTTCTAGAACTGCCCCCACCCACTCAACTCCCCCCAACCACCCTGCCACTTTGTTCCAGTATCCTGGCAGCACAGTTCTCATTGTGTCTCACACACACACACACACACACACAATCATGGCAAAAGGATGGTACACTGGCAGAGGCAGGGGCACACACACACCTCATTGCAGCCCTGGCTCTGCCTCCAAATTGCCTCCCATGAAACTTTAATGGCTGTCGGTGACTGGATTCTGAATAATTGAACAAGGGAAAGACCTGATTCTTTCCCGGATAATGAATCCCTCTGTAACGCGTAGAGTGGTGGGATGCCAAAAATAAATAAATAAATATATAAATATTACAGTTTTACAAAGATTCTTTCAATTAAGTGAGACAAAAAGAGAGAAATAGCTGTTTTGGTGGGCTGCTGGGTCAGAAGGGCAACACTGCCTCGGTTAAGTCAGTAATATTGTCTCTCACTCTGGCTTTTCGCAGTCTTGGGTGTTTAGGTTTAATTACTGCTTACTCACTTTCTATCCCCAAGGATCTGCCTGAGGGAGCGTAGGCTAAGGCTTTACATTTCCACGCCACAGGCTTAATCATCCTAAAAAAAGAAACCTAAGCCGGACTGTGGAAAAAATACTCTTCTATGGATAATTGTTTCCAGACTCAGATAAGAGAGCTGCAGCATTTATATTTATATTATACATGTCATGAAATTTCACATCTTAACAAAGGGTTTCAGAATGGACTTGGACTTTTTCTTTTAAGGTAAAACCAGTTCAGAATCATAACCTACAATTTTCATGCATTTTATTCCTTCCCCCTGAGGTTTATTTAAACTGTCCAGTGTGTGTGTATGTGTGTGTGTGTGTGTGTGTTTTGTTCCAAAAACAGTCAGTTTCTTCATTGTAGTTGATTATTATGCAGCTTCACGTTGTCCTTTTACAATTAGAATCAAGTTGTTTTTTTATTGTTGTGCCTTTAGTACTGATACACCAGTCAGCCATAACATTAACACCACCTGCCTAATACTGAGTAGCTCGCTCATGCTGCTACAACAACTCTAACTGTGGTGCACTGTTTGCTCTGACCTTTCTGTCAGTCAGCATTCACTTTTAAACCACATCAGCTCTTCTGTGGGATCAGACCAAGGGAGCTAGCATTTGCTCCAAGTGCACATCAGTATAGGGAAAGCAATTTCTTGTTTTGCCCCATGGTGTGCCTAGAAGCTTGCTTTAACCTTGTTCTTTGTTTCCTTGTATTTTACACTCAGCTGACTTTGATCTTATGCTCCTCAGACTTGTTTATGATTATAAATAAGTCTACATTAACCTGTGTCTCAGCTCTTAATAACAGATTGTCCTGCTTCTCTGTCTTGTGTATTACACACAGTCACATCCATCACACTGCATTTACTGCATAAATGCATTTGTTTTGCATTAAATCATGTTTGGAATCACTTGCTTTATACATGTAGTTTTTCAAGGATTCAGTGAACAATAATTTAAGAAGATAAATCATTTACTGTAACATAATTAATAAATAATATTACCATTATTTATAATTAATTCTCAGTGTTCTATACTTTTCTCAGTCATTTTAGAATCATCTATAGTTCTGCACATCTAATGTTTCTGCTTTTTTATTCACCTCTTTTTAGTGCCCAAATAATGACCTGAAAGTTCTGTAGCAGTAGGTTGAAATTGTACCATTGCTTTATCAAGCTCCCAGAGTTGACTTTATATAAACATCTTTGATTCTTTTCAGCATGTAATAACCCCTTATCCCAACCCCAGCCCCAACCTCAACCTCAACCCCCTTTATTTTTCTGTTGTAAGTTTCTTTTTCTTTCCTTTCAAAGTAGTGATAATAACCATCTGTGAAAGATGCCCTGCTGACTGGCAGCATGAGCATAGACAAAAAGAAAGAAGAGTCTCTTGGTAATCTTCACTTTGAGCTGCATTTCAAGGTATGACATTTATGTTGACATTTTTGTGCTATGACGGATTAACAACTGGACTTGCAATCCACTCTCACTGAATGGCTGAGAGATTTTCATCCTTGCAAGACAGTTTTTTATCTTATCAGAAAAAGCAACAGCGCGCTGCCTCTTCCTCACACTGTCTCCAGATAGAGATCACACTTAAGCTATCAAAGTAATAAAATGTTATATTATTTTGCTTTGGCCATGAATCTTATAATAAAGTGGCATCACATACAAAACACAGCCAAATCAGCAACATCCAGTAAGATGAAGTTGCAAGACCATAAAAAAATGCATTACTCTATAAATAAATAAGCATTTTATTTTTTATTCCACTGTCATTTGTTGTTACCATTGCCATGGCCACGTTTTTAACCCTTTGTAGGTGAGGATGAAAAGCATTGACTGCTGCCTTTCAATCTATTACTCTCCTTTAATAACATTACTTAAAGGTGCTGTACTTGCTGATAGTCATAAATAAAGAGCATGAAAGTTTTACCACTTTTATCACTTGTTTTGGGCAAGAAAAAGAATAAACTTCAGGCCTTTTAGTAGTCCTATGATGAAACAAATCAATGTGCTCACACAGCAAACTACCACAGTGCAACAGTAAAGGCAGCATGGAAAAGTTTCTAAAAGGCTTGCTAATGATCACATGGAACACTTACAACAAAGACTTGGTGGCTTCTTTAAACATTTACATTTATAAAAAAACAGTTACGATAAACCTGACTATTTTTATTTTATTTATTTTATTTTTACCTCACCTAGTTTCGAATAAATCATAAGAAGGGATTTCAGATCAAACTGCTCATTGAATGGAATGGTGCAAAACAGGGCAGCCAATCAGAAAACAGCTCATATACATATACAGCCATTTGCAAAAGTTTGAACACCCCCATAAAATCGCATGTTTGTTGATTTTGTATGTGAAAATACCTGAATACCTAGAGATCTACACATTTTTTGGCATTATTAAGACTACAGATGTCGAAATGGTGACTATTTGCAAAATTATTTTTCAGATTTGAAATGTGCAGAATGAGGAGAGAACGGTAAGTTGAAAGTGGTGATATGGTCCCTTTAATTTTATATTTACTTGCCAAGGGACTGCGGAAGAAAATTAGCTAGTTAGTTAACAAAGCATCTTTTTTCACTTGAGCTTTTCTGCGGATAATCCTTGACAAGAAGACAACAATTAAGAAACACATCAGCGTCAGGTGTTCTGGAGGAACCGTCCTGCAACGGCATGTGCTTTTCTTTCCATTTTGCTGTGGCATCCTCCTTTCTCCTGAGATTTCCCACCCATCATAACGCTACTTTACTGAAGAAAGTTGTGCGTAGTTGCAGCTGACATTTCCCTCAAGCTGACCTTTATCAAGTGCAGGGACTCCGAGCTATCCGTTAAAAAAAGACCTTCCCAAAGGGCTGTTGTCACCCAGCTCACACACATCACCATTGTTCTACAGATTTTTGTTTATCCACCTGGCTCCACCCCAGCTGTCTCTACACCAGCCCATAAAACAAAGAGTTTTTTCCCCCAGATTGCTTTCACATTCAGAAGATTTTAATTTAGTCCCCGCCACTAAAGAATGACTCTTCTGTCACAGATTGTCATGTGCCCATGAAGCGCTCTTCAAAAAAGGTCTGATGCTGCATGTTAATAAGACTCTCTGAATATCTCCGTACTTGATGAGCTGTAAAAAATGAAGGCGCCACTCAATTACCGGAGGCAAAGGGAAAGTTTCTGTGAACAGTTTTAATTTACTGCAGTGCACTGCTCTGATTCCTCGTCATCCTTAGCGGCTTTGTTGAGGGATAAATCTGGGGGAAGCCATTCTGCACCCTTAATTCATCTGCTCTCATTAAGCATGGGTGTTTGGCATCAGCATCAGGCCAAAAAACCTGGAAAAAAGGCCTGTGATGTTCCACAATAATTGCAAATGGATGTAGTAAATGTGACATTTAACAAACAAGCACAACATAAACAGATGCAGAGGGTGATATTGAATAATTGATGGCAGCAGAAGGTTAAGAGCTATTGAATACTCCACAGGCCAACAAGATGTTTCTGCCTGGGAGGTTAGGGAGCAGACACAGCGGTTCCACAACAGGCAACCAGATATAGTTGGAGATATGGTTCAAAGAAGCAGGCTTATCTCCCTAAATCCAACAGATGAGTGAGCACACTACATGACAGGGTCAGAAACACTCACAGGCAAGGAGTTAAGCTGAGGAAATTCATAAACATAGTGAATGTAACAGACAATACATGCACATACAGTACTGTGCCAAAGCTTTAGGCTATTGTGAAATATTACTGAAATTTTTAGATTTAAAGTGTTTGTCAGTAAAAGCACTTTAACATAAGAAAAATATGAATAAATAAATACAGAAAAATGTAGGAAAATGGCCTTATTCAACATCTACATTTTTAATTGTGTCACTGCACGCCAGCCACTGCATGCATTTGTTCAGTTCCATCAGCTGTACTTTATTTCAGGGTTTACTAGATAAACTAGGATGGTCTGGGACTTGGATGGTCTTCCTCTAGCAGAGCTGCACACTCACACCAGCATACTTATTTTTTTCAACCTATACTTACTATCGAGAGAGAAATGGCTTTATATATCTTATTCTATGTGGACGTAAACTTTTACACAGCACTGTACATGTTTATGGGACGAGGAATAATTTTAAAAGCAAGAGAATCCAAAGACTCAGCACCATGGACAGCTCCACAGAACTGTACATTACCATATAAGCAGGGCTCATTAAATGAATGCTATTGTGCTCAGGAATTTATAGCTAACTGAACTGTTCTGTTAGTTTATATTTATAATATCCCCTTTAGCCTTCATAATTATTTTCAAATGAACATGAGAAATTATTGGCAATTATCCTGTTGTAATGTTAATTGTCTTACTGATTGAAAAACATTATCAAAACATACAATCAGTATCTCTGTGGTACAGGAACTGAATTGCTTCACCCACAAATGTGTTTCTCTAAGCTATAATAGAAACTGGTTGATTCTATCATGTATGTCAACAATAAAAGACATTTAGACTATTTTAAAATAGAGAGTTCACTACTATGGGCTCTTAGCTGGATTGTAATTTTGGACCTTACTCAGCTGTAAAAGCTTAGTAATGAAAAACGAATTGGAATTTCTGCTTACTTAAATATTCTTCAAAGACAGAGGAATCCCCTGTTTTCTATTGTAATTTGCATTTATTTACATGTTATTTTATTACAAAAATACAATACAGGTGATAAAGTAATTTCACTTCACACCATATTCAGGTTGTGTTAAATTCTATGTATATGTTTATAGTCTGTATATATGTATATGTATAATGTCTATTATATGTATATGTATAGAGAGTAAAAAGGCTGGCTGCATCTATTGTAAATTAGAAATTTTTAAATAAAACCTATAAAATCTCTAAAATAACTGTACCAAAACGGTTCTGGGGAGTGATGCTGTTTGTTTTTCCTAAGGAGCCTTCAGTTGGGTGGTCCTTCACAGAATTTACTCAAGTAACATAAAACCCACAAATTCCAAACTCACTAATAATGCATTTTACTTTTAAACTTTAAAATTTTCTTAGCAAAAATGGTTTAAAGAACCTCTACATGATACAGTAGGGTTTTTTCTCATTCAAGCCTCATTTTTGTGAATGTACCACAAATCCTCCCGTCACCAACTCATTACAGAAAGCTGCTGTCTGAACAGCATTAAATATAGGTCTAGAGAAAGACCAAGATTGTTTTTATGCCTTTCCTTATAAAATCCATCAAAGTTTATGATTTGTTGTGGAATCAGACTCAGTCCTGAGTATGTTATAAATACAGTCCCCTAATATGTGTAATGCCTTACATTGTCAATGGCATTGGATAATGTTATGGTTGTAAAAAAGAATAAAGGATTTTATTTAAAGGAGTTTGTTTAAAGCTACAGACCCTGAAGAGCTCCTTTCCAGTGATGAATGGGTAGGATTAACTTCATATGATTTGAGCAACACACTCTCAAGAAATCAATGTTTCCCCTTGAACTGCAAGAAAGGCCTTAATGGTGTATCAGCACCCAGGACAATATAATCAATAGGTCTGCTGTTAAATGGCACCTTCAGTCAGGTTTAAAGGCAGATCCTGACCTGTGTTTACAGTATTTTTTCAGAGATATATTTTGTATGTTGTAAATTGATGACATGCAATAGGAATG
>JBBPDA010108539.1:0-34212 GCA_037974385.1 Arnoldichthys spilopterus | reverse complement strand
ATAAATGTAAAGGTAAGGACTATTTAAGTGAGTGTGTGTGTGTGTGTGTGTGTGTGTGTGTGTGTGTGTGTGTGTGTGTACCAATGTTAAGCACACCTGATTTAATTGAATGTAAGGCTGAGTAGTCAGACTATGTTGAAGGTTCCCAAAAGTGGGGGGCTGGGTGCTAGCAGCGCACCCCCTAGAGGGGGCTCAGAGCAGTTCCAGGGAGAAGTATGGCAAGCCAAACGGCATATATCAGCTTTGCTGATATAACATTGGGTATTGAGGAGAGACCACAGTGTGTTATGTATCCAAAATACTAGTTTATGGCTGTCTGATTCTGAACAAGATAAGATGCCATGTTGCTGGGTATTTTTGAAAACATCCCAAAAAATATTTAAATCTTTAATATTTACATAACTACTGGGCTTCCTCAAAGAAAGGTCTGGAAGTGATTACACTTATACACTCAAATACATCAAATCACATAGTGTTTTGTATTTAATCTAACATAAGACAATGAGATGTAAAGCATTATTTAAGGTTTTCTTCCAAAAAAATGTACATATAGATATAGTCAGTGCTCAAGCCACCTAATCTTTTGAAAGATCATTTTACTTATCATTTAATAAGGTATAACAATATTTAGCATTGTAATACTGTATTGTAAAGCCTTAAATGTTTAAAAACTGTCAAACTCATTCTATTTCCATACTGTGACTTGAGTGACTCTCACTATAAAGATAGCTAGCTGAATAGTAGAAGGAGAGGGTGAAACTTTATATTAATCATGATGTTATTGGTCCCCAACCAACCTAGTGTCCAGAGAGATATGAAACATGCTCATAGCCCAGATAAATTGTTTTAAACAATGTTCATGGTTTCTTAAAGCTTTCAGCTGGTAACTCTGCCCTCTTTTCATTTAAAGTTAATAAAGAAAAAGAACGTTTTAATGCACCAAAACCTCATAACAGTATGATCTTGTTTGATTCCAGCATGGTGCATGCTGCCATATAAGCGCATAAAACATAAGAAAGGTTTTACAGGACTCTATACAATCTCAACAACTATTATTTAGCTTTTTCCTCTCGCAAATTAACTGTCAAGGCTGATTTTACTAGATGTTCTAAAAGGTACCAACCAAAAGGTATAAACCTGAACAGAAATTTCCAACAGACTCTATTAGCATGTAAACTGTATAACCTGCAAAAAAGCAGCTATGTAAATACATGAATTAAGCTTTTTTGGACAGCCAGAAAATGTTTTAAAAGGGATAGTGAAAATTTAAGTGTAGTTATATACAGAATTACATGTAAATAAAAAGTTAAGAAAAACATTAAAACCACCTGTCAAATATATTATATTATATTAGATTAATATAGAAATATTATTTAGGTCCCCCTCATGCTGCTGAAACAGCTCTGACAGTGGCGCACTGTGTGTTCTGACACCTTTCTGTCATATCCAGCATTACATTTTTGTGGTCTTCTGCAGGATCAGTTCAAACAGGCTAGCTTTGCATGTTCATGAGCCTGTTGTCGGTTTACTGGTAGTCCTTCCTTGGATCACATTTGTTACGTTCTAATCATTGCATGCCAGGAACACTACACAAGACTTGCTGTTTTGGAGATGTAAAGATTATTTATAGCAAATATGGCAGTTGTAGCTCTACCATGACATGTTTGTCTTGCTTCCTTTCATACATCTCTGGTACATAAGTCACCTTTTCAGGTGCATGCTTGTTATAAATAGCTCTGGTCACGTGACGGATTTCACATAAAAATGTTTTCAGGTAATCCAGACAAAATAATCCAGAAAAAAAAAATCATTCAGTGTACAGTTTAACATTCAAACACATTATGAACTCCTTTGGAGCTTTAGAAACTCAAAATCTAGGATTAATAATGCTACTGCCAGGATTTAAGGGTGATCAGGAAACAAACACAACCAGTATACAACAGGGGTTTATTAAACAAAATGAAAACACAACTAACACTGAAACTAGACCACAAACACGACGGCAAAGAAAAACATGACAAGGCTAAGGAACTTATGACAAGGAGATAATGACAACACGAAGACTACAATAACTGACAAATACCGAACCAAACACAAGAGATTAAATAGTGAACACAAACGAGGGACACCTGAACACAGGGAGGAGACGAAAGACACAGTGTCACAAATCAAGAGGAGTCTGGAAACCAGTGCGGTTAACAAAGAGTCTTTATTTGTTCAACCAGCAAGCAGATGAACCGGCGATACGGCATCCCGGTCAGGAGAATTGCAAGGGGCGCTCGGTAGCAACAGCCCTCGCTAGAGCTAGGCTCAATTCACGACTAGTATCCTCCGTGCTCTCCCTGTGTTCCGGCCCTGCTTATATTCCCAGATGATCAGGAGACTAACCAGCCACACCTGGAATGGTTGGGCCAGTCAGTATTCGGGGGACGGAGACCGGCCCCGGCCGCTGGGTGGCGGTAACCCCCCCTCAACTGGAGGGGGGCTTACCCGTTCCCTTACACACAGCTGTGAGGCGGAGCTAGGGCATGGCTTGACAGAACGAACACGAGGCAGGGAAGCACATGGAAACCAAAACATACACAGACAGGACACGTGGGGCGTGACACGTCACAGCTACAGCATAGCTCCATTATGTAACTGACAAAATAAAATGTAAATGATGTTTAGACCAACATTTACTTTGGGGGGAAAAAACTACTTTTTTTTGTTACTGGAGCAAGAGATTAATCTCAACTTAGAACACTTTTAGCTGAAGTGATTAACGTGCACCTGGTGCATAAAAAAGAGAACAAATGACATCAGTTGTGATTAAAGTAACCCTATAACATAGCCCCTATTATAAAACAAATAAGATAAACAAATATAAATGGCATTTAGAACAAGAAATAACAGCCTGTTTAAAAGAAGACACTGGGGAGGGATTAATCTGGATTGAGTGCACATTTTCGGTTGGATTGATTGAAGAGTCAAAAGAAGAACCCATTCTCAGAGCTCACATGTGACCCCATTAAAGCAGGAAGCTCAGGTACCTGATTTTCCCTCCCACTCACAGCCGCGCCTATTCACCAGCCAGACAAACCGGCACAGACATACAGCCTTCAGCCCTTAGCTCTGATCTATAACCCACGCTGTCAGGAACGCACAAGCATTGCTCGCTTCCTATTCAAACATTACCCAGATTGATGGACAGACGGGGCAGACACGGCAGAGGAAAACCTAACAGAGAAAGGCAGTGAAAGGCGGATAGGGAGGTAAACAAATTGACATCTATAAATAGATAGGTGCTGACATTCATATATTCAAAAGGCATGTATTGTTCTACCTGGGAAGCATGCCAGCTTTTCAAGGTAATCACCTCTGTGTAGTTATAAATTAAAGTGACACAGCAAGTGTTTGAGAAATCAATGAGATCAGTACACAAATTCTTAATAATAAAAGTATTGAAAAGGGGTCTCTAAAGCAATACCATCGAAAAACCACTTTGGGTCCTTAAAGAACCATTCCTTGTAAGCTTCAGCTGAAACATCCATCCATCCATTTCCAACCGCTTCTTCCGTTTCCGGGTCACGGGGAAGCTGGAGCCAATCCCAGCTGACTGCGGGCCTAAGGCGGGGTACACCCAGGACAGGAGGCCAACCCATCGCAGGGCAACATAGACAGACAACCATTCATACACACATTCACACCTATGGGCAATTTCAGCTGAAACAACTTCACTAAAATGTTCTTGCATCATTCTACACTTTAAACAAAAAGAATTCTAAATGGTTCTTGACTATGTTGTATGGTAATATAGAGGAATAAGTTGAAGTTAACTGTGTAGAACCTCTCATTTACAATAATGTCTACATCTATTCAAAGGTTCTTCTATAAAACAAAAGGGTTTCCTCCATGGCATAATATTACACTCTAAAGTAATGGTACTCAAACCCAGTCCTGGGCCATGTATTCCATGCCCCTGCATTCACCTGATTCAGTTCACCAGTTAATGTGTACAGGACTGCTCTAAGAAAACTTAGAAGTTCCCACATGGTTCTTGGCTTAGACATATAGGTCTAAGGAAAAAAAATTATCTGAAAAATTTACACTGTGTGAAGCTTTTACAAAATGTGAAAAGGTCATTATAAGAGCTCCTCCTCTATACATGTGGTTCTTGGACATGAAACGACTGAAAGACTGCGAGAAGAGCAGGTCTCAACAATAAATCTTAGACTACAGAGAGCCAAACAGGTGAGGGATTGGAGTGGGTGGAAGGTCAGACTGGAGGAAGCAAAATCTCATTTTATAAAAAGGGTAGTTTCAGTTCAATGCCATAAATTATACCAGACTCAGCTGGGAGCCAATCTCAGTGCAAGTTTTCTTCTAATGAAGACACCCACCAAGGCCTCTGCATTGACTCGAGTGAAGCTCTGAAATCAATACAGCAACCCAATATCCGCAATTAGGAGCCATGGCTTCAGTTTTTAAAGACCTGAACTCGACAATGCAGTCAATTAAGGTGAGGATGAAGGGTGTTGAAGAAACTCCTGGCTGTTTAGACATCAGAGCTTAAAACTGAAACCTTAAAGCTTTTGTCTACAGCACAATCTTAAATAAAAAAAAGGTGCCATAGAAGATAAGAAGAACTTTATTAATTTACAGGTAAATTCCTGTGCCTTTTACATGTTCAGTGTAACAGAGATAAAAATAGAGCAGAAGCAGAAACACTATAGTTAAGAAAAATTCAAAATTACAAAAAATAGAGCAACTAATATAAAGTGCAGATAAAGAACAGTTTAACTTAAACTCTATGCAGGTACATTTGTGGCATTCATACATAGAAATGTGCAGTATATGTACAGGAGGACAGATGTGCAAACAGGCCAAAGTTTTGATTTCCTAAAAGAGCCATGTTTGAACCAAGAGATTTGTGAGTGTGTAGAACATTTTAAAAGTTTAAAGAACTTTTGCATAATGTAAAAGATTCCATACTATTTCGGGGGGGTTTCTTAGGAGTTTTCCATTACATTGAGGTTCTTTACATTTTCAAAGAAGATCTTCAGTCATCTCACCTTATTAAAATAACCATTCATTGGAAGCATCTGTAGGAATTCCAAAGTAGCTTTTCTTTTTTTGCTTTTTTGTAAATGGAATATGATTTATGTTGATCACAAATAGTTAGCAAAATTAAATGGTTACTTTTATAACTATATTTTCTTAATTTTAAATCTAATACATTTATTTATGCTGCACAGTTTCACAAGCAATACACAAATAGACCACAAAATTAGACTACTGTCAAGCCAACTCCAGCTGCACTCTACAGGCCTACAGGCCAAACAGGTCCACAGATGATGGCATAGCATTACCCCGGTCCTTACACTGTCCTTTCCCACCTAGACCAGATAAACATGTGCGCGGATTTTGTTCATTGACTGTAGCTCCACCTTCACATTGGGGGAACACAGGTGGAGAGAGTCAGCTGCTTCAAGTTCCTGGGAATCAATATCAGCGAGGATCTCAGCTGGTCACACCACATAGGTGTGATCAGAAAGCATCAAAACAGCGGCTTTCTTTTTGCGGCAGCTAAGGAGGTTTGGCATGGACTCCAGAATACTCACCAGCTTCTACCGATGTACCATCAAGAGTATTCTGTCTGGTGGTATCACCACCTGGTATGGAAGTAATGCTCTAGATTGCAAAGCTCTGCAGAGGGTGGTCAGATCAGCACAGCGCATCATCAGGACTGAACTGCCAGCCATGCAGCACCTGTACAGTCAGTGCTGCAGAAAGAAGAGCCAGAGGATCCTCTCTGATCCAAGTCAACCCAGCCACAGCCTCTTCATACTCCGTACAGGAGTATCCAGACCAGCAGATTCAGGGACATTTTCTACTCACAAGCCAAAATGCTCCTGAAAGCTAAACACTTTAATAAGTGAACTGAACACTAACACTTTAAAAAACAACTCACTGGCCACTTTAAATAGTTCCCTTATCTTTTGTATTATAATGGCTTCTTCTTTTGTATTATAATAGTTTTTAATTTTACTCTTTTTTTTTTTTTTTACTTTTCTTACCATTTTATTCTACTTTGATTATTTTATTAATATTTACATGTGCAATCTCTAAGGAGGCTCTGAGTCCAAGAATTTCATTGCTGGTAATGATGTTCCATTGTTACCTGTATATGACAATAAAATTTGAATTTGAACTTAAATTATTTATTAATTATTTATTTATTTTATTTTTAAAATGACTAGTTACGAAAAAAGAGGAATGGAAATGTAATTTTTTAAAATATCTTACTCACATTTTTAGGCTTGTATGAGGAGCTTTTTAATAGAATTTGTCAGTGCATCTCAAAATTGAAATGGTGGATGGTGGAAGTTACTCTACATAGGTACCCAGATTATAAAGAGCATTTCTTGGTTAGAGTTGGCTCTCTTGGGCAGGATGTATTTGATATCACAGTACTAAAATGGATAGGATATCACTATTGTGACAGGAGGACCCACAGCTTAAACCACAAAATATTCCTCAATGAAATGGAGTTTTTATAAAAATTGCTTATATTATTTGTAAAAATGCAATAGATACCCACCTATTGATGTGTCATTCTCATGGGTCTTCTGAGAAACTGTTAGATTTGACATGGATAAAATCAAATGTTTTATAGCTTTCACATAGAACAAGTTTATATTTTTATAGTGCCTAGACATCTGCATACTACTGTAATAGCTCAAATAAAAAAAAACACTACTTAAACGAGTAAAAAAAAATTACATTATTTTTACATTATATTTTTCATCTCTCTCAGTGCTTGTTGCATGGTCATGTGGCCCAGTACTTAATTCCTGACTGAGGGACTGATCTGATGATCCAATAGCCATTCAGAGCTCACCGTGCGAGCCAAGCAATCGATAACTGTTGTCATAAAGGTTTGCGGTGTCACGAGCTCGGCTGCCAGTCATCAATTTTAATTCTCCTCCTTATTCATCTCAGTTAACGACAGATGGATCCACAGTGCTGAGCCAGTGGGTGGGGAAATCGCATAGAACAAACCATTACTTATATCAGTCTAATACGATTACAGGTCTGACAAGTTGGGTGTGTGGAGGTCTAATATCTAATTAATATCAGTAAATTGGCAAGAAAACCAAGTAGCCTGTGGAGGCAGGGATGAGTTGTCTCCTCCCTCACTGATTGATGCCACAAGCTGAGGTTAGCAAAGGGCCTTGACTGTGTATATTAGCCATGCGAGACCAGCCTTCACAACGGGTGAAGATTACCTTTTGGCCTGCTGCAAAGCTGAGAAGTCCAAACAAGAAGGAGGAGTGTCCACACGCATCCATCAGAACTGGACCTCGGGGCTGGATGGGTCTAGGTTGCAGCTAAGATGCTGTTTCTAAGCAACAGAAAGGCACACCTGGTGTAAAAGACCCAGCAGTGAATGAGCTTTTTGCAATCAATCAACCTTCATGTCTGTTTTGACTGTGTCTGTGTCTGGGGAACATAAGACTCTGTTTTAAGCGACAAATGAAATAAACAAACAACTGACAAGTCAAACAAAAACGGAGTATAACAAGCCTTGCTCCTATTCCTTCATGTGCAAAAAGCAAAAAAAAGGAGTTGCACATAAAGTTTAGCATTACTCCACAGTGTAATATAAAAAAAATTAAAACCATATCGACCACAATGCACATCTCCTAGATTAAATTTAGAGGTAATGCCCTAAAATTTGTGTGATCTATATTCATTTAAAGTGAACATGAAATCAATAGCTATTTCAGCCAAGTAGTTGTCAATGTATTTTTAAAACAGTGTATATCTAGATAGTTAAAGATAGCACCTTCCATTAGGTCTGTTTTTCTGTGGATCCCATTGCCAACTTTGTGAAAGTCAATACAACATAAAGTGCAATCTGCTTTGGCAACTTGTGCGATTACACCTCTCTTGTCTTCATCTGACTAGGAAAATGCATTATAAGATGGTTTGTGCAACCACATATAAATGAAATTAGGATGTGTGGTTCATAAATTAAAAAAATTACTCAAACTTTCCAGAGCCATACTTCTGCAGGTTTTTTTTTTTCAGGAACCGTCACATCTAATTTTGTGAATATAACTCAAAAATAAACACATCAACAATAATAAAACATATGTACTTATTATGTAACAAGTAGCCTTTAATGGCTTTGAGTCAAGATTGAAAAATAAAAATACAGTTATGCACATTGTGTTCAGTTTAAGCATACCTACAAACCCATGTTCTTGTGGGAGATTTTGTAAAATGCAATAAAAAAAACGTCATTATCTTGGATTTTGGACTGACCAACTTAAATGTATTGTGAAATACAAATAAGTTTACAATTTCATCCCTGCAACATACTCAAAAATAAAACTGGGACAGAGTGAAGTAAAAGCACCTGCATCATTGTGAACACACCCAAGCACCAGAATGAAATGTGACCTCTGCATTTTAACCCTTCACACGTGCATATGTGGAGCAGCAAGGTTATCAACAGTGTTACATCGACTGTGTTAATGGACACTGGAATGCAAGAAGGTAGAAGCGCCACGTGCATTTATCTAAGGACTCACAGCTCAAACAAGCAGTGAACCAAGACAAATTGGAGTACTCACGATAGCAGACAGCTGAGGACCGGAAAGGCGACATGGACTCAATGTCTGAGCCTGTTCCTAATTCCGCATCCTGAAATGGTGTTTGTGACAGTACCCCCCCTCCAAGGCTGACACCAGGCAGCTCCGGATGGGAGGAGACCAAACGACGGTAGTCCCTTATCAATTCAGGGTCCAATATGAAATGTGCTGGGATCCTAGACCATTCCTCAGGGCCATAACCTTTCCAGTCGACAAGCTACTGGGTGCCCCGACCCCGAGGGTGAGTATTGAGCTTCAGCTGAAAAGTATAAAAAATTGAATGATTGTGGAGTGCCACAGGCAGCTGGAGCCTGTAGGTGACAGGATTGATTTGGTTGATGATGCAGTATGGACCAATGTAAGGGGAGGTGAGCTTATGTGACTCAGTGTGGAGGTGAAGGTTGAGGGTGGAAAGCCATACCTTGTAACCTACAAGATAAAGGTGTCCCGGAGGCTGTCAATGACGATGTTGGGAGGAATAGCGTTGGTTGGCACTGTTGGGCTAACGGGACATTAACCTCCAGTTCCTGATGATCGAACATTGGAGGTTGAAACCTGTTGCATATGTAGGAATTTATTATTAGCTCAAATTATTGATTCTCCACCAGCTGGGCTGATTCACTATTATATTCAACCAAATATGTAAGAAAATTTGGCTTAGTTGATTTATCCTCCACCAGAATATAGATGGGAATCAGTTTATACTGACTCACCACTATATTCATTAATTGATTAATTAATAATCAATTATTAAATGATTAATTGTGTATTAATTATGGGTTTCATATCAAGCAGGGTTTATTAAGTATCAGCATGAACTGTTTGTCCAGCAAACTAGTTTAAGCGGGAAGCAGCAATTAACCCTGTAAAGCTCTTCTTAATTGCGCTGTTAAAAAAAGTTTCACTTGAAATACGGGAATTAGGTAATTATAATTATTTAAATGAGCATGGTAACGTTATTGCAGCGGAGAAGTGACTACACCTTTCTGAGCAAGAAACTGGATCATCCCAGTTCCCCAAATGCTAGCCAATCAACAGGCCAGACCAGTCATAAAGGGGGTCCTCCTCCCTGGGTGGAAAGAGCCACCTCATGTCTCTGTTTAAGTGTCAAACTTCTTATTGGCAGTCTCTAATTTTTGTACAGTCGGTAACCGGATATTAATTCTTGTAATTATGGTTCTGTTGTGATCTAGCGGTCACATAGATACCAAACATGATAAACTTTCCACAAACATTTCACAGAATATGGCTTAATTTACCTCAAACACTCAATAAGACTAAATGACTGCATGTCACCATCTTCACTAATTCTTATTTCTAAACACATGGAAAGCTACATTCTGTTACAAATTAATGAAAGAACCAACGTGTCTTTTTCTCTCTCTGGTCTGACCACATAGCTGTCACCCTTGGTGATTTAGGACTTCCTTGCCGAAATGATGTCTTTATTTTCACCTTATGTGGCTAGGTGCATGTCTCTAAGTGAAATGGATATTTAAAACATGGGCATTGGACCTTCCTGATTATTTTAAGACCAAACATGACTAATGTATCATGAAGAAAGAAAGAAAAATCGGAAAAGAGCTATGATTTTCTCTTATCTAGTCAGCATCAATAATCTGGTTGATACCAAGGTTATTTGCTGATTAAATGGACAGAGCAAGGCTGTCGGGGAACTGGAAGGTCAGAGTTCATTTGGCTGATTCATCTCTTTGGCCCTGGCACACACTGGGCATGCCTGAATGAACTCTTTGATGCTGGCGATGAGGTTGGGCCACCAAAAGTCCCATTGAATGAAATGTTGGGTTTGGTGCACCCCAGGGTGTCCAGTGAGGGCAGAGGATTGGCCCCACTTGATCACCTCAGTCTAGATGGTAGATGGTACAAAGAGTCGTCCTGGAGCCACTGCCACCATTCCTCCAGAGGCCACTTGATGGCCAGCAGTTCATGATCCCCTACACTGTATCACTGCTGAGTGGGGTTTCCAAGGATAAGCGGAGGTGAATTGATGGAGGTGATGAGGAACTGAATGGTCTCTAGATGATTGTCTATAGCCATTGTGAGGGGTTAAGTTTGATGAGTGATGGGGCTATGATAAAAGGGTTGACCGTCGACTGAAGAGACCTGAACAGGCTGGGATACACCTCTAGCTCCAGCCCCAATTGATTGGCATAATTTCGGTCAATGAAGTTGCCCAATGCTCCCAAATCAATGAAAGCAGCACTTCTGACCTGTTTGTGGCCAAATTGAAGACAGACCTGAACCATTAGTCTGAAAACAGAAAGTGAATTACATTTATTCATTTGGCTGATGCTTTTATCCAAAGCGACTTCCAGGACAGAGGAAACAATCAAGTGTTCGCATTGCATAGAGTAACACTGAGGTGGTGCCACAAGAAGACCAACGCCTTTCTTGAAGTTGTAAAATAAATAAACACAACTGCTATAATACATACACCAAGTGCTTATACTACTATAGACAGCAACTACTGCAATAAATACATACACCAAGTGGACAAGTGCTATAGTAAAAACTACAGTAAAGTCTAAGTGGAACATTATTTTCTGGATGACATCTGGTCAGTTATCGGGAAGCAATAGATTATGTGAGCGCACTAGGCGTATGTGCTGGGATGGGTGCAGAACAATTGAGTCTTGAGTCGCCTCTTGAATGTTGAAAAACACTCAGCTGATCTTGTGCCATTGGGTAGCTCATTTCACCATTGAGGAACAATGAAGGAGAAGAGTCTCAAGTAGTGCTTGATTCCATGAGGGGATGGAATCTTCAGCCACTGTTCCCTTGCTGATCTGAGTGACCTGGTGGGTGTGTATGTCTGGATGAGTGATTTCATGGAGCTGATCCATCGATGATCTTGTAGGTGAGCATCAAGGACTTGAACTTGATTCAAGCGGAGATGGGGAGCCAGTGCAGGGAGCGCAGGAGTGGTGTCACGTGAGTGCATTTTAGCTGGTTGAAGATCAGCCAAGCTGCTGTATTATGAATCCTCTGGAGTGGCTTGATTGAGATTGCAGGTAGACCCGTCAGCAGCGAGTTTCAGTAGTCAAGGCGAGACATAACCAGTGCCTGGACTGGTAGTCGCATGGCATACTCTGAAAGGTATGGTCTGATTTTGTGAATGTTGTAGAGAGTGAATCTGCATGACCGTGAGATCGATGCAATGAAATCCTTGAAGGTCAGCTGGTCATTAATGATCACTCCAAAACTCTTAACAGGATATGGTGTCATCACTTGGTGGGAAAGAGAGGTACAATTGAGTGCATCAGCATCTGCAATGATCAGAAAAACCATGTGAATTGATGATCTGGCCCAGTGAAGTTGTGTAAAATGAAAAGAGGAGGGGGCCGAGCTCTGATCCCTGGGGAACAGCAGTGTTCATCAGGAGAAGAGCCAATACTTCCCCTCTCCAGGACACCTCATAGGATCTGTCTGTAAGGTAGGAGCTGAACCAGTAGAGTGCCCTTCCACTGATGCCGAGACTGGAGAGGAACAGTCGGTGGTTGACCATGTCAAATGCTGCAGATAAGTCCAGCAGTATGAGAACTGAGGACTTATTGGAAGCTCTCGCCATTCACACTTCACCACACGTAGCAGGGCTGTTTCAGTGGAGTGGTCCCTCTTAAAACCAGACTGGTTTTGATCTAGAAAATTGTTCTGTAAGAGAAAAGTGGAGAGTTGGTTATAGACAGCACGTTCAAGGATTTTGGAGATAAATGGTAAGAGGGATACCGGTCTGTAGTTGGCTGCCTGGGAAGGGTCCATGTTGTGTTTCTTTAGTAGTGCTGATATCCTATACTTCTTGAGTTCACAAGCTTGGTCAGTGACAGGATGTTTGTAGGTGAGATCGCCTGGAGAAGGTGGGAAGGAATGGGGTCTTATAAAATTGTCTTATTTTGGAATTCTATGTTTATTCTATAATTATATAATACTATTCTCACTCAGTGTTTGCCTGAACTAAAGAACACTGACATGAGCCCATTAAAAATGTAGATCCTTATGTAGTCATTAGAAGTTACTAGTTATTTGAGAATAAATGATAAGTGACAAAACATATGAACTAAAGAAAATAAATTGTAGCCAAATACATCACTATGAGCCAAAAAAAATGAAGGACCCAAGAGCAGACACAGAGCAGAGGGTTGAATGAAAAATATTTGCTATTAAGGTTTAAATGGCAGAGACAGCAGATAAAAATGCTTACCCAAGTCAATGGGCAAAAACTGATCTGTAGCAAAGGGCTAGACAGAAACTCACATGGCAGTAGTCGGTCTTGATTTGAGACCGGCAGTGTTGGTCTGTCAACAAGGTACACAAAATCCATATGGCAATCCAACAATGCTTGACAAAAGTCCATTGTCCCCACAAAAAAAAGTCAGTGGTACAGAAACACAACATTTCCACAAGAGAATCTGGCAAAAGGCATCGTTCTTGGCAAAGCTTAAATGCTGTGGTTGATGAGGAGATCTGCTGTAGGTGTGTACTCTAGTCAGAAGATTGGTTGTCACAGCTGTCAATCAGCCCAGAACCAGCTAGGGGGTCAAATATGGACTGGTGCAAAACCTGGAGACACACACTGGAACAGTGTAAGTAAAAGTAAAACAGAGAAGGAAGTGGAAGAACTGGCCTGGACCATGACAGATAAAAACACAATGACACAGGTAATACTAATATTGGATGGAGAGATGTGACTTGAACTATTTAAAAAGAAAAATGTGTGATTATCTTAATACTCTACTGCCTGTGTAATTAAATTTAACAATTTTCTTTGAGATCAATACAGTTCTCTGAATCTAAATCTAAAAGCAAATATATTTATTCAGGTTGACAAATCAAAATAGTACCAAGAAAAAAAAAAAAAGTTTTGTTCTTTAAAAAAAGACAATATTAAACATCTATGACCACACAAGCCAGAAACATAGACAGTTGCACCTTGATAAAATCAAAGAAAGCACAAATAATGGACAAGACATTAAGCAGCACTCAGGCTACCCTGGGGAAGCATGTGCATAAGCACACATGCTGAGGTACTGCGCACACAATGAGTGAATCAAACCCAAGTGCTCCAGCAGTCATCAAATTTATGAAGATGCACCACCACCAAAAGCCTTGCCTCCCCAATGGGGTCACTCAAGCCCTGCTCTAAACACAAATAAAAATATCTCTAAATAGTACATACAGCACATAAAGCTGGTCAGTCAGAACCAATATGTATACCTATCTAGAACAAAAACATTATAATTCTAATCATAACTCCAAAATTACACAAACAATAAACAGGGAAATAATAAACAAAGAAAAACTACAATTCCCACCTAGCAAGGCCATTTGCAATGCATGCATACATGCTGGGTAACAAACCTCAAGGGTCTACAATAAGATATAGTTAACTGATCTTTGTGCACACCTTCAGGGAGTTTAAATGTATTAAAACATGCCGAAAGCATGAACTGGAGACCACTGGAGCAAAGAGGACGCTACATTCGATAGCACTATTAAATCTGAACATAGCTACAGTGAACAGAAACAAATCTACACTGAATGAGTGAAGGCAAACAGGAACAGGAACTACACTGCATCTGGCTACAAACATGGCATGCCAAACCTAGGGTTCTGGACCAGTGCCACCTGGTGCCTCCTGCCAATAAAAGGATATTACCTCCAATTAGAATGAGCCAATTGAGACAATTAAAAACTATGCCTACCTAAAAGTAGCATTAGTAAAGTATACATCTAAAAAACACAGCTAGTTCAGCAAATATCTGAATATAAAATATATGAATGCACATGAGTCGACACATAGCACTTGAATTATAAAGGATTGATTAGCAGGAAATATAAAGAACAAAGAACAGGCTTAAAATTCTACAACAGGTACAGCATGGTCAAACTACAAATTATAAACCCATTAACTTTTGTTTAAATCCAAACATGCAACATACAGCGAATCAACACTTAAACCTCTAACTATAAAGGTGTGAGTAAAGAAGGGAGGAGCAGCTTCCAGAAACAGAACATTTTCATAGTGTTTACCCAAACCTTTTATACCCATGCCGCCCAATTAGTGTTAATTACTTAACCAGAAAGCTAAGTGAACAAAAGCAACGGGCAAAAAAGGCACAAAAATCCTAGAAACAACGTGGGTTTTTTTTTTGTTTGTTTTTTTTTTTTTGGGGGGGGGGGGGGGTTCTTGGGATATCTCCCAAAGTCTTCCTCAACTCCCTTTGACATGAATTTAGTCAAGACCCCTTCTGAGAAGAGTAACTGATTGTTTTTATGATCAGATTTATGTAGAAATTAATTTGCTAACTTTCTACCAGCATTGTATTATAAATATGAACACAATCTTTACACACAAAAGTGCTATTAATAAAGCATCGTCCCTCAAACTGTCAAGCAGAATGTTCAGTCAGGTCAAGAAAAAATACTGTCACTGTTATTATTCCATCACCACTTTGTCAGTGTGTTTGCTCATGTCACAAGCCATCTCTTCCTGAGCACGTCCACACCTCAACAAGGCTTGTCATGAATAAAAGATGAAGAGGACAAAGCTGAGCAGCGAGGCTAACCATGCAGAACATTAAAGTGAGTGGGAAGACACTGAGATTGCACTTTTCAATTCATTTGCGTAGAAATCTTATAATGTGTACATGGTAGGAGAAACAAAAAGATATATTTTTTGTATTATTACATAAAACATGACTGAAAATGTAGCTGTCAGTCGTAATGCATGAGTAGATTATGGGCGATATCCATGACTAAAGATTATAGCGCTCACGAATAAATGAAAGGACTACACAGAAGGAGACTGAGGAGTCGCAGTGTATTCATAAAGTGACTGCTCGGTTTGTGAGCAAATTGTTTCCACAGGTGTTCGGGAAAGACAAATAAAAGGATCTAATCACCACACTCTTGCCATCAAGGATATCAAAACAGTTGAGCCATGCACATTCACACATTAGAATGCATCATTCGGCAATGGTGCTACTGACACCTCCATTGTACCCGCCATCTTGGCGACAGGTTGGCAGGATAACCCCTGGCAGAGGCCAGACAACCAGTCCACTCAGCTCTAATATTAAACTGACAGCACTGCTGCCTTTTCCTGTCAGCTCAAGGGTGTAACCGTGTTGACAAGACCCTCAAAAAGTGCCTGAACTGTCCATGGTGTCCACAATGATGGCCACTGAGAACAAAGCCTTTAGCATCTGTTTAGACCCAGTAAACAATTTCATTATCCATGTCATTTGTTCTCTGTTTTGTGTCATAATGAAGTTAAGGTGGTTGTGACTTCCAATTGAGATTCTTATCAAAGGGCAAGCTCTGACATTTGCTGTACACACACACATATATATACATACACCAGGTGTACAGGTAAGGGATTCCGCTCCACTCTCCCACACTGATTAACATAAAGTTAACAGTTACATCAAGATGACTGATCAGTGGAGAAGACGGTAGAGAACAAGAACCAGTTTATGAAAATAATTGATACCATTGGTGCTATTTAGCTTACTTAAGGCCCTGAATGTACAAGCTTGAATACAAGTTAGCACTGAAGCCTGTAACTGACTGCAAATACATTTTTTTTCAGCATGGAATAATATAACTACAATTCTGTACTAACTTACACAAGAGTGCCCAACTCCTGAAGAGGTCCTAGAGGTCTACCACCCCAGTTCTGATCCTACACAGCTCTCATAATAAGACACCCCATGACGGCCTTGGTTACCTGGATCAAGTGTAATAGATTTTCAGCGAAACTCCAAAGGGTGGTAGGTAGGTGGTAAGTTGGGAACCCCAGTGCTAACAGAACATTAACAAGGTTTTATGAATCTCCATAATAATCACATAGTTTTATACCTCTTCTTACCAGTTATAGCACAACCATATTAATTTCCAAAATGATCCCATAGTTCTATAAACAGCTGTTTTGCTACCTAAATGTGAACATAGCCTCATTAATTTGAAAAATAATCCCTTAGTTTTATACCAATTGACCTGCTTACTAGACCTGAAAACTGTTTTATTTATCTCCAAAATAATTTCATAGCGCTATATCAATGATCCTGCTACTCCAATCTAAACATGTCCTTAGTAATCTCCATATTAATCCCATAGCTCTATGCCAAGTGCCATGCTAACCAGACTTAACACCACTTTAATCTAGCTAAATTTCTCATCTAAGTAAGACACTGGTTGAAAGCAACACAATTTAATTCACTCGTGTAGACTGTAGGATTTTGGTTTAACAAATAGTAAAATCTGTTATTTTCCTGAAAAGAAATGAGGAGGCTGGACATATTTTTGCACCACAGCCTATTTTTGAACTGCCAAATGAGATCTGCCAGATTCATATCTCTTGACTGCTCCTGGGTAAGCCATGGAGCTTGATGTTTTGTGCTAAAACAGCATCAAGATTAGCAGACAATATTTGCTCTGTCAGGCCCTAAACATAGAAAACTCCTAATACCTCTATGGATCTCTGATTTTTGTGGTTTGAATGGTTTGGCATCAAATAGATGGATCAAGAACAAAGACTGATTGATAGATAGATGGATGAAAGGATGTACCCTAGTGTCTGAAATGACTGGTAACGAGACTGCATGGTAGAGGATGAAGATGATGCATTGAGTCCACAGGCATTAAAGCAAAAAAAAAAAGAGTGATTGATAATTGCTTATCGTTGAGAGGAGTTAATCTAATCTGCTTGGCAGTGCTGACAGAGTTCCATTACTCACCTGTGCCACTCTTTCCCAGTAACCTTTATTACTGCCATGCTTTCTGCTCCAGGAGAGGATGACTTGTGCCCGCTAAGATGGCCTATTTGGCGCCATGTGGCAGGAAGTCAATAACAAGACATGTAGGTATGTCTCTGGCTCAAGGCGCCAGACCTATGACTGGCTCCTCTAGCTTTTTCTCACCTTGGTTGTCCAGGCTGCTGATATTGCTGCTCTTCTTCTAAGTGCATTTTGGAAAGAGAAGAAAAAATACTGAAACAACCAGAGGCAACAAAAGTGAAACTGGCTAAAAAACAGCTTTCAATTAAAGCTAGAAGAGCAATAAAGCCTTTACGTATGAGATGTAAGCGGTACACTGCGTTGAAATAAGGCTTAACTAAATTTATGCTACAGCCAGTTCTCTGAAATTTAACTAAGATTTTTTAACTAAAATTTCTTCAAAACACTGAGCTCTGTCTTCACAAGCGACTCTTCCAATAACGTACAACAGTACAGTAGCTAACAGTTTCATTCTACTATGCTAGTATGGCAATTAATTAATTTGCAGATTGACCCGCAAACCACCTGCAGTACAGGTTAATGAACAACTGCTCATGTGCTGAGTGCTTTTACTGAATCTGCTATAATCTAGTAGCCCTCCGATACAGATACAACTAAATTACAAGGTGTATTGATGACTGTCATGATAAAAAGCTATTTTCAGCTACTGCCTTGCCATGAATTTAGTACATCTAGTATACCAGTCTGAAATATCATTTACACTCATTTACTGCTTATGCTGGGAAGTATTTGTAGGAGAACTGTGGATAGTGGATAAATCAACAAGCAGCAAACAAAAGCAAAGAGAAAAGTGCCAGTTCCCTTCAAAAGCCTCAATTGTAACAAAAATGCAAAAGCTGTATGAACTGATGGGCAGCTGGTTCTATTCAAATGCAAAAAAAATGGAGAGAAAGTGTAAAACAAATTCACCAACACTACATGACACCAGTTATGCAGGGCAATGAAAATATTTTCCAGTTATCATACAGCATTACTGAATGTACCATTGTACTGTAAGTTACTTTAACATGGGCAGTGGTGGCCTAGTGGTTAGGACCTTGCCCTTGGGAACAGAAGATTGTAGGTTCAATCCCGATCCGGACACCACTGAGGTACCCTTGAGCAAGGTACTGTCAAGGGCACTGTTGATAGCTGCGTGCTGCTCCACATGTGCACGTGTGATGGGTTAAATACAGAAGACACATTTTGTTGTGGACCTTGAGTGTTAACAATGACAAATAGTCACTTTTACTTTTCACTTCACAGTAGTAACATAAAGCATCCAGTTAAGAACTGAAAAAAAGAACACTAAACATCATCTCTCCACCTAGCTGGGATGAATCAACAAAAAATCCACCCTTGTATTGATGCAGCATCAATTTGGTCACTTTATCCATAGCTTGAATGAGGGGCTGGAGATCATACACCTTCCACCACTGCTGAGAAGAACTCCTGAATGTGGTTTAGGAAGGGGGAATATGGTGGAAGGTATTGCACTGTAAATAGTGGTTGTTGATTAAACCAGTTTTGGACCTCAGCAGAATAATAAAAAATGCATTGTCCCAGACAGCAATGTATCACATCAGGTCCCCTTGGTTTGCTGCTGTGATAATATTGTGTAATCTTTTCAAGTTTTTTCTGAATTCAAAAAGACTAACAGCTATTTTAATAGCACAATTTTTGAAATCATTAACATTTGTAGCAAAACCATTCACTAAGTTCGCAAAATGTAACGTACATGCCCCCATGTTTCCATGTGTCTGTGTTTTGGTTGTCCGCGTGTTCGTCTTAGCCACGCCCCGTCAGCTGTCTCGTGTTTCCCAGTTCTCCTCCTTCCCAGGTGTTGTCAGTCTATGTTCATTATTTAAACCCCATGTTGTGTATTGTCTTTGTCGGTCAACTGTTGTTCCTACCCTGCCAAGAGAGAGTCGTGTTTCATGTTCCGTGTTCATGCCCAGCATTCGTGTTTGTTTTTTCTTTAAAATACATTTTTATTTCACCCTTGAAGTTTGCGCTTACTTCCATAAATTACCACAAAACCTTACAGATTGACCGACCGTGGAAAATAGAAGTAGCAGCTTATCCTAAGCCAGACCAGGCAATGTGGAATCAGGCGTTTAAACAGTGGCAAAGAGAAGGAGAAGAGAGGGAGGAGGGCTCGACGAGCAATGCCTCTGCGTCAAGGACACCAGAGGAATCTACCACTGTCTGTGAAAGGCAGCCTAGTCCCACCCTCACGGCGCTGAAGTCGCCATGTCCCGCCCTAGAGACCATGAACCCTAAGAGAGCCGTGTCACCATCACCGCTCAGCTCTGCCCTGACTTCGCCGTCACCACTTAGCTCCGCCCTGACTTCCCTGTCAACGCTCAGCTCCGCCCTGACTTCACCGTAACCGCTCAGCTCCGCCCAGATGTCTCCGTCTACGCCCAGCTCCGCCCTGACGTCACCACCTACGCCATGTGTCGCGTACACGCCACTGTCTCTGGCTTGTTCCCCCCGAACGTCACCGGCTTCGCCTTGTTCCCCCTGGACATCACGTGCGTCTCCTAGCTCCCCCAATGACGTCGCGTGCGTCTTCTAGCTCCGCCAATGACGTCGCGTGCGTCTCCTAGCTCCGCCCAGATGTTGCAGATGTCTCCTGGCTCCTTCAGAACAGGAACGTTTCAGCCATGGACAATGTTTCCCCAGCCCGGACCTGTATTTACCCAGCCTAGACCTGTGTTTCTCCAGCCCGGACCTGTGTTTCCTCAGACCAGAACATTGTTTCCCCAGCCCCAGTCGTTGTTTCCCTTGGTGTTACCCATTCTAGTGCCAATGTTTCAGTTATTGTCTTGGTTGTTTTCACAGTTTCTTGTTTAGGTTCCCTCGTGTTTTATCTTAGGTCTTTAGTCTTGTCTTTAGTCCTTAGTGTTGCCGTCCTCCTAGGTCAACGCCCAGTTTTTTTTCAGTTCACTTTTCAATCAGTCTGAGCACTATTAATAAGCATCAGCTAAGCATTTGGTTTGAACTCCAATGGAGGACAAAACTGGACAGAGATTGAGAAGGGTGAGAATTAGAGGAGGGCGAGGAAGAGGACGAGGAGGTGAAGAAGCAAAAGAAGGACAAGAAAAGGGTGATGTAGGATGAGGGAGGGAAGGGGAAGGGTTAAGGGAGTCAGACATAGAATTTCCAATGACATCAGAACCTTGTTGGTGGACCATGTAATAAACCATGGGATGACCCTGAGAGAAGCTGGGCAAACGGGTTCAGCCTATCCTGAGCCGCTTCACTGTCACAAACATCATACGGATATTTCAAAGAGAATCAGTCAGTAAAGTAACTCCCCACTAAGTTTTGTAATACCACAAAACTCTAATGAGAAAAACAATAATACTGTAAAAACATTTTTTTACATTATTGATTTTTTTTTTTTTCAGAATTGCAAGACGTCCAGCAGCTGGTAGCAGAGGAAGACATTTTACTCCAGAGCAAGAGACCCATATAGTCAATATGGTGATTGCAAATAATCATTAATTTGAAAGCCTTTGCTTTGATATTGCAAGGAAGTGACATCATGATCTATTTCTGTGTCAAATGTTTACAAGTGTGTTAAACATTTTGCAAATTACTGTGTGTAGTGTTTTGCAAAAAGTGTGAAGCTGACAATGTGCTTATTGTTGTGCACATCTGGTGTTATGCTCTTTGAGTGTCATATTTTGTTTATTGTGGGAAAGTTTTATTTTAGTGTGTAAGCAATCACAAAAAAACATAAATATACATATATATGTAATATATGTATATATGTAATATACATTTATTAATCAGCGCATTTACATTAACTCATTCACATTAGCAGAATCATTAGCACGAGGCTTGCAGTAACAAGTCTCTGTCCCTCTGATGTAGCTTTACTGCACTAACCTGCTAAAATAGTATAAAAAAAGTTTCACAGCAAAATAAAGGGAAGCGCTTCTGCCCTTTGGTTGGCTGCCACTGAATCTGTCGCTGCTTATTTGCATAAAGTTAAACATTTCTCAACTTCTCAATTAATTTTTTAAAAAAAGAATGATTTTAGGTTGCTTTGGCAGTTTCAGTGTATGCACAGGTTCATGTGTGTGCATTTCCTGTCCCTTCACTTCCCTAAACAAACAGCGAGCAGTTCTGTCTTTCACTCTTTCTGTCTCCTCTGCTCCATTTATTTATTTCACAGCACACTACAGCATTTACACACAACCCACAGCCCCATCTTGCTGATTTGATGTCCCGCTTAGGTTCCCACAGACCTGTGGGGTTGAAGAAATTCACATTCACATTTAATTGTCTTCACAACATTTTATCATTTCACTCCAGACCCCTTTTGGTCAGATTGTCAGGTCAGCATCTAAAACTGATCAGGTGGAAGGTTTGTTAAATTACAGTATAGTCTCTGAAAGGCTAAATAATAACAACATTGCTTGTTTGGACAAAGATTTTGGATATTTACAGCACTGTCCCTGCATTGAATTAGGCAGAGGGGGGAGAGAGAGAGAGAGAGAAAGAGAGAGAGCAACCGAGATTTATAACACATTCATTAGTTCAACACAGCTTGCTTTTCTTGGTTTTTGCCCTATTTATATATTTTTACCATTGTACAACTGTATAGGCAAAGCAACCTTTGTCCCCATTTGCTCCTTGTTGCTGAGGTTCAAATCACCAGAAAGTTACTTCACGCCATGCACACAAAACATGATCTGATTGATTGAGTTTCTGGTTCTTGAGTGTCTTTTTTAAAAAATCAGATTTAACGCACATCCAAAACAGGCAAACAGCATTAAAATTACACAAAGTTTATTTACAGTCACAGTAATTTACTTGAAGGTCAGCTTAAAAGTCACAAACAAGGCTTGGGATCCAATCAAGTAGGTGCCTGTCCCAATCATGCCTTTCAGAGGTCTTGGGTCCTGTTCTGAAAAAATTCAACACAAATTAAGCCCTGGTAGCAGCTAAACTAAGACTGGTCAGTCTGTTTCAGCTGTGTCAAGATAGCTGACACATTCATACAGTCATCCACAGACGACTTGGGTGAATTATATCATCAATCAAGATTTTGACCAAAACGTTTTCTTTCCATAAAATGAATCTTTTAATAAATTCAGTACATAAAAATATCACTTCTTCCAAGTCCGTTTATGAAAAATAATTCTGGGTTGTGTCATTATGCCATTAGCTATTCCCAGTAGCACTGTTTAAACATTTTGAAGCTGGAGCACAACCAACACTGCAATTCATTATTTCAAATATTTTTATTTAATCACTACATAGTTGTTGCTAGAGCTGCCACTATTGACTGTGTTTCTATTGATTACTCTATGAGCTAATTAAGTAAAGAAGTTCATGGAACAGAAGGTTGTTTACATTACAGAAATACAGTATATACCCAAAACAAGATTAAATATTGCTAGCTGAACTAATCTGGACTGAACTGAAGGCTTGTTTGACATACATATCCAACCAGTGAATGACATGGTAAAATACCGCTATACTCATGCAAACTTTCCATTATGTTGTTTTTTCTTTTTTTTTCCCTGCTCCTTTTTCCATTGATTGTAACTCGTATAATGTAAGCAACACAGCTACAACTAAAATTGCTGTGGACAATAAAGGGTTAAACAGAAAATAGAAAATTACATAATAGATAAGATCTAACAATAAACAATATTTACACAAAAACAATTTCTACGAAGTATAATGAATCTGTAAAAAGATATTTGCATGGCAGATACAGAAATATATGCCATATACGTAGATACAGAATGTGCAGTGGTGTAAGAATTGATGATGCTTGGAAGAAGGCGCCGGTGAATGTTATTTTACAAACTTTTATTCTTTAGGTGAACATAAACTAGGTTTTAAACTACTACAACAGGAAATACTATGAATAACAACAAGGATATTAACAGGGCGACATACACAAGGACACATATAGGGAATACGACCGACTGGGACACAGTGACCGGCACAAAAACAGGAACAGCGACATCTATGTGGAGCTCGTCGGCTTCGGCGATGTCTGGACGGAGCTCGGTGGCGTCAGTGACATGGAGGCAGGTAATGGCGCCGAAAATGTATAGAGAAATTTTTTATACAGAAAATAAATAACGTTGCATAGTGCAAACTAGACAGATGTGCAAATAGCTAACATGTTATAGGCAATACAAGCCAGTGGTTAGTAATGGTAAAATGTGATCTCTGTATTTAACCCATCCACACATGGAGAAGCAGGCAACTATCATGTCTACATTTACATTTATTCATTTGGCTGACACTTTTATCCAAAGCAATTTCCAGGACAGAGGAAACAACCAAGCATTCGCGTTGCATAGAGTCATACTGAAGGTGGTGCTTCAAGAAGACCAACGCATTTCTCGTAGTTGTAAAATAAATAACAGACGCAATTACTACATACATATGCCAAGTTCTTATACTACTACAGGGACCAACTTCAGTAACTTCTGCATGAAACTTATCCACACAAGACCTTAACAAGTTCATAACCACTAAGCTACAACACCATAAAAAGCTATCTGCTACTACAATTTTTAACAAATTTTGCACAATCATGCACAAAATTTATTCTAACATGCTTCTTCTCTCCATTCCAATCTCTCTGCTGAAGTCACATTCCATTCCCCTCCCCCATATCCCCTTCATATTCCCAGTGCAGTGCAACTTTTACACAGTGTCTTTGGATGTGTAATTGTGTTTAATTAGCGATGAAGAACACATATAAGCCATGCACTCTCTTGCTGGGTGAAGCGATTAACCACAGGCTTTGTTTAAACATGAGCCTGCCAATCAGGCCGTCCTCTGCCTTCACCACTAATCAGCATTTCATTGTTGAGCAAACACAATGCAATCTCCCCCTTTCTCCAAAAAAAGGGAAAAAAAAGAAAATTGATGAATAATCACAGATAATGAATACTTTCACACTTGCTTTCCCTTGTTACAGAGAGTGCACTCTAGATTCAAGGAAAATATAAATCATCACCGAATCTCAAGTTATGTGCTAGAATCTACAGGCTTTACACTATTAGACTTGTCTATTAACCCTTTAATGCAGACACAGAAAAGCCGCCTTTCTGTTGCTGTACGGGGTGATGTTTATAATAATTTTATTGTTCCGGTTGTCACGTGCCTGCCAAAGAAAGAAAACACATAGAATCTTCAAATATGGTAGACATGTGCTCTGGAGTTCAGAGAATCAAGCAATGTCGTGAAGTTTAGGTGTTTAATCCAGTAGACTAATTAAGGATCCTGACGTTTTAAATGAAAATTGTGTTTCGTACAGGGCTGTACGACCACCAGGGGGAAGAACTTACAGGGTTTAAATCAGCTCAACACCAAGTGATTTGTAGTGTTGTTACTGCATTCATTCTAATATGTTAGTTACATGATCTAAAACAATGCTGAAAATACTTTTTTTTTGGGAGGGGGTAAAATGATCATTGTGAGTGTGCAAACACAAGAATGGAAATTAATTGTACATTATTTTTTTTATAAATTGCAAACTTTTTTTCTGTTGAAACTGTGTTAAGTACAAATGCTGAAACATAACTAACATTGGTGTCACCACCAATATCTTTTCTGGAAATGGGGTTTGTAAATACTTTTCCCAGTTAATTAAGGCAGTTACAATTACATTAATATAAATGGCTTCATTACAAATTAATTTTGTATAATAGCATTGTCAAAATTGGTGAAAATTACATATTTCATATATATACATATATAAGAAATACAATCATATATGTTGTATTCATATAAAAATCGAATTTAACACTGGTTTAAACTACAAACACTAGTAGTAAAATATATTAAAAATTACTAACTTAAATTATTTTTTATGAGTCATATATGTGCATGTTGGACATCAGGAGTTTTTTCATATTGCAATGCTTCACCAACCAATCCTCATGTCCCATTAAACCCACTGATTTGTGGGCTCTACTATAATGACTAGTGGCACAAAAAGAATCATAATCACTGCTTGTAAACAAAATGCTAAAATGCCTAAAATAGGACTGTTTCCAGCCATCCCTTTGAATTGCCCTGCTTCAGGGATGCGCTGTATGTTGCAACATAAAACAAAGTTTTCAATGATTTCCTGATTGCCTCTTGGCTGTGTGACTCATAGAAAATAACAGTGGTATCTGGTAAATAAAATGTATGTATGTTCATTTTTTTAATTATTTAATTCTTTTAATTATAAATTTGGGGAGCAGGATGGTGCAGTGGTTAGTGCTGCTGCCACACAGCAAGAAGGTCCTGTGTTCAGTTCCCAGGTTGGCTGCGAGTGCCCTTCTATGCAGAGTTTAAAAGCTCTGAAATGGGTTGGCTTCCTGTTCTAGGTGTACCCTGCCTTAGACCCATTGTCAGCTGGTATTGGCTCCATCTCCCCTGCAACCCAGAAAGCATAAGGATTATGGATAATGAATAATTATATATTTGATTTTGTGTTATGCTAAAATATCATAAGTCGCTGGACAGTTCTGTACACGAGAAAGCTGTTTGAATTTTAAAAAGGTCTGGTTTTGGACAAAATGAGTTCAAAAGTACCTGCACTTATGGATTCTGAATGTCACACCCTCTGTTGTGCCAAGCCAGTCATGTTGTCATCATTGCTATCATTTCTGAGTCATTTAATAGCAATGAAACAGGATCTGTGTCCAGCTGCATTAGTAAAATGGAAACATTACACTGTTAAACTGCATTTACACTGGTATGAAAATGGAGCCAGTTGAGTCAAGTTCCAATCTTTGATTAGGAGAGCAAATGGAGCAGTTCGTCAGGTTCAGGTTCAGTGTATGATGACCTCCTGGCAAAAATACTGTCTGTCATTGTAGGAGGTGAGTATGGTTCACCAGTTAATAAAAAGCTTAGTAGGGGAAAAAATCTGTGCAGGGCAGGAATTCGTGGGTATATATTAAGGAAATGTAATGTAATCTGCAGTATATAGATAGTTTTGTGCCACAAATTCAACAGGGTGTTGGAAATATTCTTTAGAGATTTTGGTCAATATTGGTAGTTGCTGCAGATTTGTCATCTGCACATCCATGATGCCAATCTCCCGCTCCACCACATCCCAAAGGTGCTCTATTGGATTGAGATCTGGTAACTGTGGAGGCCATTGCAGTACAGTGAACTTATCATCATGTTCAAGAAACCAGTTTAAGATGATGTGAGCTTTTTATTACATGGTGCATTATCCTGCTGAAACTAGCCATCAGAAGATGGTAACACTGTGGTCATAAAGGGATGGACATGGCTAGCAACAATACTCAAGCAGGCTGTGGTGTATAAACAATGCTCAGTTGGTACTAAGGGGCCCAAAGTATGACAATGAACCAAATGTAACTGCCAACATCCACAAATTCTTCTTAAAACATGGCTGCTAGCATTATGTTTCCTCTTTCGCATTCAACATAATTCAAAAGTGCAGGAGATGGAGCAACTGGAAATGGACCAATCACTTTCGTTGCATTCATCTGGGTCGCTGCAGCATGTATATGTGATGCATAAACATGAGTGGATAAACAATAAATGGAAACCTAAAAGCTAATAATTTAATGTAAAGAGAAAGACAAATTAAACTGGGTTTCATAATATACAAATAGAGGACTAACAACGCCACTCTGGGAATTCCACCCAAAGAATATTTAACAGGCACACAAATTCAAGGACACTAAGACACAGAGATGTAATACACCATAGCAGACAATTCAATGACAGAAACAGGAGTCAAAAAGACAAGCTGATGATTCCAGCATCAATACAGCTTTCCTAGGTAACCAAGCAGAATAATACCCAGTGTTTTCAATTCCACTTTTTATTTTATATCGAGGTAACAAAATCAATATCTATTGACAGTTAATTGATTTTTTTTCTTTAAACAAAATGTCTCTACTGTGCTAAAACATCAATCAATCAATCCACTTTACCATTTGTAATTGCCTCTTTAAGGACCAGGCACCCCTTCCCTTTCTGAGTGAGCAAATTACCTTCATGCAAAATCCTAGAATCATGAAAACCACAAGGATACTTCCCAAATGTCTATAAAGTTGCCCTGATGGTCACATTTTGCATGCAGCGGGGGAACAGCAGAGAAAAAACAGCTTTCTGTTTATATAGCAGGACCAGCTGGAGGCTCAGTCCTTATGTTGCATTCATCCATTACCCCAGTTGCATTCTTAAAGTCACAATACTCTGGCAGCCTAGAAAACCCATTTTCTACAGCGTGGTCATACCTCCTTAGGAAGTGGACCACTTACATGTTTCCCAATATGGCATGCACTCAACAATGGACAACCCCTTGTAGTGCTACAAACATGTTGAATATACTTGCTGCCACTCTATAAGAAGACCCATATGCCAGAACACATCACCAACACCCCACCCCTATGTTGTCCATTTTTTTTAGAAGCTGAAAAATGTGTATGGGCAAATCTAGACCATCACTTGGCTAACACAGAAATCAGGGGGAAAACAGACTAGAAAACAGGCCTAGAGACTACAAAAATGTCTGGTTCGTAGTAAGCGTGAGTGGAAAAAGAAAAGGAAAGCAAGTTGATGTGAAGTTGAGGCTTTGAGTTTTTTGTACGAACTGCTTTGGTTTAGAACAGCACGGCAGTGGTGGAGACTGTCCTGTTTATTACCAGTACAAATTCTACTTTCTGCCTTCAAGAATGTCTGTAAAACAGAATATTAGGAAGTTACGCAGTGTCAAAATATCGGATGTTCTCCCAGACCCCACCTTTCAAGAGGCCCACAGAAGTGCCTAAAATAAGTAAATAAGTAAGTGTCATGTATGTTGGTTAATTTGATGGCAAGCACAGGAAGGACGGGGTTGAAATTAAAAAAAAGGAGATTTATTAACGAAAACACGATACAAACAAACACTGAACGTAACCTGAGAAACAAAACACGAAGCATGAAACTGAAAACACGACGAGGCACAACAGCAGAGTAACAACAGAAGTACGACAGACAATCCACGATACTAAAACAAACCACGGAGACTAAAAAGAAACAGGAAATAGACAACACCTGAGTAACAAATTAACAACACATGGGACACAGCTGGGGGGCGTGGCTACACACGAACACGAGGGACAAGACACGTGGCTTGAACAAAAACAAAAACATGAACACGTAGAACACGAGGGCACGAATCGTTACAGTAAGAGCAATAAAATATCTTTAGTATTAAGTGTATGCAATGGCAGTACATAAACTAAAATTTATATGATACAGAAAAGATTACAATGCCCCCAAAGATGACGCAAAGATGACACGCAAATTTGTGAAGCGTTCCTTATTTTCCTAAGTTTCCCTCTGGATTAATAAAGTATTTATCTCCATCCATCTTTACAGAGTTGCCAAACAAAAAGCAACAAACATGTGACTTTTTATTTATTTTTTATAATTATTTTTGTACCAGCAAAAATATATACATTTCAAAAGTGTAGATAACTATGAATTATGCAAAGAGATTTGCAGCCCTATATAATATTTTAACAGCCTAAATATATGCATTTTTTCACTATAGGTCCATTTCTGTTCTGTAGCCATTACCGGACTTTGTAACAAATCGCAAAATCATGAAGTGCTGACGTTTCCCTCAGGATTAATAAAATATCTTTCTCCATCTATCTTGACAGAGTTTCTAAACAGAAAATAGCAAACACTTGAGTTTTTATTTATGTTGTATTATTATTTTTTGTCTGGTCACAGTGTACCAGCCTTTAGTTCCCCCAAATAACAGAACGTAAATCAAGATAAATCATTCGGTTTTCACAGTCTAGACACTGAAAATGTGCATCAGTTGGAAACCTCAGCAGCTAGAAAGAAAACAGCACAAAGTAAGACAACAAAAGAGAAGCTATGTTGAGGTTTATTTGTTTTCAGAGCACAAAAGGCTTAGATTTCTTTAAGCATTTCAGAGAGTCCAAGATACTTTCAGACACGGACTAAACCTAGTGCCAAGATTACAGCATTGTTATAATACTCTTTTTGTTGTATACATGTCCAACACATTTCAGAAGTATGTTTAGTCTCGTGATCAGTTAACACTTCTAGAATTTTCTTACAGAGTAATACTTATTCTGTAAGTGTCAGGGTTTGGTTCAGGAAGTAAGTACAATTGGACGAGTGGTACAATGATTTATTTATATCAGAATTGATACCAACTGTAGAGAACAGAAAAATACTTTTGGCTTTTCATTAAGAAAAAAAAGGAAAGTTATATCATTGCAACTTTCTGCCTGAACTCTTGAAAACGTGATGTGATGTCACGGGAGGGTCATATGGAGCAAAATGTACGTAGCTCCTGTCATCAGATAAATTTTTGCCATTGTCATTTCTTGCTTTTAAACTGCCATTATCACTTATTCTCATCTGATTGTCAGTCCTTGAGGGTCTCTGTCTTCCATTGTCTACTTTCTCCTATTTAGCTCCACTTTGTTATGTCTAATTCTTTTAGAATGAATACTGGCGGTTCTTAACAAATCAGTAGTGGGATCTTATTTAAGTCTTACTGCTAATGGCGATAAATGTCAATCAATTCTAAAACTGCTAAAGTTTCATCACAAGCAGCTAACATTTATAAAGTAAAAGAAAGTAAGTTCACAATTATTGTTTAGTTAACTTACTATTAAAATACAGTAAACTCTAGATAGGAAAACCCAATTACCACCTAAAATGTATATAATAATTTTACAGCCTAAATATATAATTTTTTTTTACTATTGGTTCATGTCTGTTCTGTAGCTATTACTGGACTTTGTAATTCTGTAAGTTTTGGGGTTTGTTGGAAGCAAATGCAAGCATTTGGTATTTTATGGATAATATTAAATAAACAGACATCTAACATAACGTGATGGATAACAAAGGTGTTGACAACAGAGTGACAAAGACTAGGCAAGATATGCCAGACTATACAGGAACACTTACCATGAGCATCTGCACACAGGAGGGGTGAGACACAAGGATCAGGTGACACAGGCAGAGACATAGGCGGGGCTAAGGCAAAGAACATAAACATGAACAGGAGACCTAGGAACACATGAAAAAAAAAAACAAGGATGTGACATTTGGCACGACAGACGTGACAAATTCACATATCTGTAGTAGTGTTGTACTGATTACGATGCACTACATTGTATAAAGGGTTTGTTGAGGTAATGGCAAGGCGGGAAAGGATAAAAATTAAAAACAAAAAATAAATAAAAATTTGTATTTTATGAATGGGTGACATCGGACTATGTGATTATAAATAAATCAGTTTTTTAACTGTGTGCTATATGGTTAAAATGTGCAAACGTGTAGCCAGAAAAGTCTGATTTGTCTTTGTTGAGACTATTGAGTGGTTTTTTTTAGGTAATTGCATTATAAATTATATTAAAACTCTTATTTTCCTAAGATCTATTTTTGAGGGCTGAGTGTAATTAAAGGGGGGAAATTAAATAAAACTATACTGCATTTTATTTTATTTAATAAATTTGTTTGGTAGCATTGTTATAGCTACTGACAATGCTAAACATGAGTCTTAACATATTTATTACCTAGCAATAACAAATAAATCTCTCAGTTAGACTTGGCTATATACACCCTGGGCTCATTTGCTGTTTTGCTGACATAATAATAAACACTAAATGACTTGTTGTTCATTAGAAGCCCAAACCTGGAGGCAGATAAAAGATAGGAATCAAATAAGTGTCTAAAGGGATCTAAGCAAGGCTCTTTGTAGCCCCTGACTAATCTACTGAAGATGATCTGGAGATTACTTCACTTCTGCCCCCCCCCCCTCTTCGCACCCCCCTTTCTGTCTCTGTCAACGGCCCTCATCCCATCTCCTCTTCACTCACATCAAAAGGTTCTGTGTGTGCCTAATGACCCATTATGCGCACTCTAGCTCGGCTCAAATCACCCAGGTGTACACACGCAAAATTGCCAGCTTTTCCATTTCTCTCTCCGGACTGTTCAGACATCATAATTGAAAATATCCTTTCAAGATAAAATTGTTCCCTGCAAAATAAAAATATTCATCTTATGTGAGTCTTTTTTTTAAATGTCAAATTCAAACAGATTTTTCTTTCTTTCAGCATTCCACTGTAATGACTGCAGAGGAGCACAGTGTAAAAGGGAACCTCATTTTCAGGGCAGTGATTTTTACATTTGAATTTTAATTTGAGGATATCTAAATCTGACTTTACATTCAGGGTTTGAATTTGTGGGGGTCATGGTCCTGTACCTCATTAAATATGAAGTGAAAGTGACTGTTTGTCATTGTGAACACACTCAAGCACCACAGCAAAATGGGACCTCTGCATTTAATTCATCACACATGCACATGTGGAGCAGTGCCTGAGGAGCAGTATAGAGGGATGTACCTTGCTCAAGGGTACCTCAGTAGGGGCCCAGGTTGGGACTTGAACTTGCGACCTTCAGATCCCAAAGGCAATGTCATAACCACTAGTCTACCACTAGTTATTCACTTGTTTAAGATGTAAATTATTCAACAAGGTGAACACCATCACATGAGATAACCAAATTCTTCAGCATTACATTATCCCATAAATAAACTGTGAACCTGTCTGGGCTACATTCTGGAACTGAAAATGGACCACTGTGGGATCACTGCTGACCAGGTATTAATTGAGTAGTTCTCAATATGCCATATACCATTCTCATATGACATTATTAGAGCTGTCAGAATTTGAAATTAATAATGGAATAACTCTATAAAGAATATAAACTATACATATATGGGTACCTGACCTTCCAAAAGATGAAGTATGTCTGTATGGATTTGTGCTCCATTCCGCTTATAAGAGGCAAATCCCTCTTTCTGTGGTTCAGTTGAATTTCTCTGACATTGTTACCACACTATGTATTGTACCACAATGTGTTTTAGCTTAAAAGTAAAATCGAATGCAATAACTAATTACTATTATTCAATAACTTGCACATCACAGGTTAGTAATCGGTGTAGCTGAAACACCTGAATTCTGTATTTAGGAGGGGTGTCCAGTGGAAATGTTCACCGGTTATGAATTATAATAGCAACACCACAAATAAAATAGATATCACAGTTTAGGATTCACTCTCCTCTCTCCTCCAGAGGTTCACTTTGTGTGCATGTCTCTAGTGCGTTAGCTATTTTTTTTTTGCCTTTTTCTATCATGTCATTTTTGAGCATGTCTCTGCAATGTACCTTTTGTCTTTTCTTTTTTACTTGGACTGCAAATGCATTTAGTCAGGCTGATTCCCAACATGTGGGGCAGAAGTTGCATGCAGCAGTAATGGTATAACAGTTCAAAGTCTCCAACGGAGTAAATAGTCAAAAATATTCCAAAAAATTCCTTTATTAAGGTAGTTAAGCACATACCCTGCCAGTAGATCACTTGAGTCACATGAATCCTCCTGTCTATTTGTCATTTTTCATGCCAGAGAAGTTACATTATTTTTGTTTGCTTTTGGGGGCACCTTTACACTAGTACTATTGGCAGTGTAAACAAGTTAAAGTAGTTGCACAAACAGTTAAAATTCATCCAATCTCCTCTCTCAGCTTACTTTCTGCTAAAGTTGTAAATTTATTTCCATGAAACTAAATTGGTTTTAGTTTAAGTCTGCAGGAGTAAATCCGATGCCGGTGACTTTGCCGTGCATGATTAGCCACAAGACACTGGTGCTGAGGGGAATGAAATAGAAAATAGGAGAGGTCCCAAGGGGAATCTACCAAGCTGCCAGGGTTATTTATGAGGATAAGCAGAGCAAACTCTCCTCTTTATAACAGCTTAAAAGGAACACCTTAATAACGGTATAGTTAATTAGTATTAATCACGTTTATGCCTTCTCCTCTCTGCTTTAAATCTTTTACCCAGCTGTCCTCCATCTTGCTTTTAGCCAGCAGCATGCTGCATCTGCTATAAAACGCCCTGGTCTCACGTGATTAACGACAGACTTTAATTATCCAGACGGAAGTCCTCCAAGCCAGAGTCGCTTAAAGGGAAGGGAATCAGGAGGCTTAAAACAATGCAGCTTCCCTTAAAGGTGAAACTTAAAAACATTTTCAAAGTGTATGGGTTGAGCGGCCACAGGATGACGCTAGTTTTAGCAGGTGGCATGTGAATATTTATGGGGGAAGAGGTGGGATTGAAGTTGACATTGCCTGACCCTAGAGTTATGGCTACAGAAGGATGTTATGAGCGTCTGTGAAAGTAATTGAGTTTAAAGGTGGAGAAAGAAGGCACAGAGTTAAGCATAATCATAACTCTCCTTAGGTTCTCTTTTATATGGCTGCTGAATAATGCTGACCATGTGACAGCAGTTATTAAATAACCCAAGTTCAGTGGTTCCCAGCTCCAGTCCTGAAGGTCTGTCTGCACTGCACAGTTTTGCACTTTTTCTACTCTCCTCCACAACTGAGTCATACCAGTATCTTATTATTAAGCCCCCAACGTGAGCTGAATCAGGTGTGTTAGATCCAGTGTTAGGGCCAACATGGATAAAGTTATGTTTTAAAGGATACATTTTTGGGCTAGTGTTAAGGTCTTGTTATTACTTCTATAAGCCCAAATTTGACATTTCTAAATATTTTATACCTCATGAATTAAGATTAACTCATTACGGTTTATAGATATTAAATGCCTGTTTAATGGAATCACTAATTATTGTCAGGAAAGGTGGGGGTGTTTGATCAGGAAGCAAGTGCAGATCGGGGAGTAAGGCAAATAAAGAGATTTATTAACAAAAACGAC
>JBBPDA010108538.1:0-11005 GCA_037974385.1 Arnoldichthys spilopterus | reverse complement strand
CCACTACACTGCTCCCCGGGTGCTGTTGGTAGCTGCCCGCTGCTCCACGTGTGCACGTGTGATGGGTTAAATACAGAGGTCACATTTCGTTGCGGTGCTTGCAGTGTGTTCACAATGACAAATAGTCACTAGTCATTTGAACCTGCAACCTTCGGTTCACAAGGGCAAAGTCCAAAGCTTGAGCACCTAATGCCACCCACTCTGCACGTGCCTGAGACTGGCCTGCCTTTACGGCTGGCATGCTTGGGTCTGCCTCAGTGCCACCAGCAGTCTAGAAACACCTTTACTGTGGGCAATTTCTCATTGGGCTGTTGCTGATGCTCTGTAAAACCTGTTCAACTCCACGACAGTAGTTAACAAGGGAGGGTTTTTACTGGACAAAGCATAGACAGGTCAGCTATACCTGTTTGTACATGAGGCCTAATAAGCAGGTATGTGCCTACTGTGGCAGACCATTGGAAACAAAGTGTAAAATAATGGAGTTATACACAATAAAAAAAACATGAGTGCAATTTTGTATCATGATTATAATTTTTAAAAGATCTTTACACTGCATAAAGACCTACTAGACACCGATGAAGACCGGAATAATCTCCCTCTGATTCTGCAGGTAATCCATCAGGAAAAAAGACTGAGGTCATTCTTCTCTATGGCTGAACACTTCGCGTCTCACGCTGGACTGAGTTCTATAGCTATTGACCTGGAGGGCTGGGAAAGTGAATTGAGATATAGAAGGTCATTCAAAGCAACCACAGGGCTCCTCGTTTAATCTCTGAGGGTGAGCAGCCGGATCTGGCTGAACTTCACAATCGGGTTCTGGAGATTACGATGTATAGTGAAAGCTGTAATGGTCTAGAGAGACACAAAAGGGAGAAGCCTGAAGGAAAGGAGAGAGAGAGATGAGGAGGAGAAAGTGATAGATGAGGGTGAGATGGTCAGACAAAGATGGATCGTACGTAAGAGTTGCATCACGTGTTCACATGATTCATGTACAAACCCAGTTCCTAAAAAGTTGGGACTCTAAAATACAAATAAAGACACAATTCAATTATTTTTAATGATTTTAATGATCAGATCTCATGAACCCATATTTTATTTACAATAGAACATAGACATCAAATGTTGAAAGTGAGAAATATTTCTGTTGCATGGGGGGGGGGGGATGGGGGGGTTAGCTCATTTTGAATTTGATGCAGCCGAACAAGACAACAAACAGGGCAAAGGATGGAAAAGTAAGTGGTACTAAAAAGAAACATTTTGATTAATTGGCAACGTATCAGTAACATGTCTGGGTACTAAAAGAGCATCTTAGGCAGAGTTTCTCAAAAATAAAGGTGGGCAGAGCTTCCCCAATCTGCAAAAAAAACAACAAGAAGGGGGTACATTCCTCTTCCAAATGTCCAGCAACTGGTCTCCTCAGTTCCCAAATATTTATGGACTGTTGTTAGAAGAAGAGGGGGATGCTACACAGTAGTACAATTTGATATTTGATTTGTTTTCTATGTTCTATTGTGAATAAAATATTGATTTATGATTTATTATGTTTCACACAACTTCCTAACTTTTTTTGCAACTGGGTTCATATTATGTCAGCAAAAATATTCCATATGGTGGTAAAAATGAATCTCCGATTTGTAACAATAACAGAACCTCTTCTGGTGCCATATAGAACCAGTTCTCAACTGTTTACAACCATTTTTTCATCCTACAGGTATTGAACCTATTTAACCATGTCAAAATTATTGCTTTAATGAAAAACACTTTAAAAGAATTGATGGCTTATTATTATTATTATTATTATTATTATTATTATTATTATTATTATTATTATTAACAATAATAATAATAATAATAATAATAATAATATTTTTAACTTGATTAATTATTATAAATATTATTATTAATTGTTATTATTATAACTTTATTTTTTATTAGTAGTATTATTATTATTTCAATAATGATGATAATAATAATAATAATAATAATAATAAAAATAACTTTATTTATGTATTGTTTATTTTTATTAATAATTCTACTACTAATATTTTACTTATTTATTTATTTATTTATACATTTTTTATAGCATTTGTATGTTCATTTGTACTATATCCTATGGAGAGCTGACATGGAGCAGTGTTATACAACATTGATGAACTTGAAATTAAAATGTTTATTAAAAATTATGCATTTATTTATGTTTCCATTTTACACTTTTTAGACGCCTTTACGCGTATTTCTACTGATAACAGTTTGTTTACATTAAGCTCATAATAAAATAGATTTTAGATTTCAGTAAAGGTAAAATTGACTGAACCGAGTCATTAAAGTATTAGTAGTTTTGCCCCAGGACTTGTATTAGAACGGCGATGGCCTTTCAGCCCGGACAGGAAATCGAACCTTTTCTCTTAAACCCATGCACAGAACAACTTGCAGGTCAGTGGGAATGAGTTCTTAGGAGTGACGGAGCTCCATCCAGCACCTTTGGGATGAGCTGGAATGATGCTCGTGATTGATCATCCAGCGTCACTGCTTGACCTCACCGATGCTTTTGTGATGAAATGCAATTAACTCCTCACATCGATGTTCCAACGTCTAGAGAGAAGCTTCCCACACGAGTGGAGGCTGTTACTGCAGCGAAACTCTGCACTGGTGCTCAGTTTATTCCTCACTGTCTCTAGGCAGTATCTTGGTGACCTCATTCACTCCATTTCTGAATCCCAGAGTCTTTCTCTGAACACTTGCTTTTAGTATAAGAGTGAATGAAGCTAATGAAGTCAAAATTCTGCTGATTGTTTAAGTTTTACACGTTTTATTTGCTTGTTGTTTATTGTTTATTGGTCTGTTGACTGCACTAATCGCATATTAGCTTGTGCTACTTGGTCCACATAGTTGGCATAGAGGTTTGTTATATTACAGGACATATTTAAGTAATGAAATCAGAGTAATTTATGTCTAAAACATGCTATTATGACCTTAATGGTTATTTTTTATTTGCTGATCCATGTATTAAAAGCCTTCAGTTGCATATATGTTGCATTTAATTTGCGTTTCTCTTTTTCAGTGGTGAAAAACCAAGAATTTCATGTGTAGTGGTTGTGAGAGGATAGACCTTGACTTTATTTGAAGTGTTTTGTAAACGAATTGCCTTGAATGAGTTCTGCAGCTGTCTAAGTGTTGGTTCTACCATAGGATGGTCGCTGGTTCCACAGTCCAACAGAGCACAACTGGCCTTGCTCTCTGGATGGGTAGGATGGCGCCTCCTTCTCCCCCATCATTAAAGCCAAATCAAACGGAGGCGCCCATGGCACAGACGTCGTCAGGCTCCGCCTCCACTTCAGGGACGTCGCTGAGCCGCTCCGCCCACACGTCATGGAAGCAGCCGAGCCCCAAGGAGGCGCCCACGGCACAGACGTCGTCATGCTCCGCCTCCACTTCAGGGACATCGCCGAGCCGCTCCGCCCCCTCGTTAGGGACGTAGGCGGGCCGCTCCGCCCCAGTTTCCCAGCCGTCGCCAGAGAGCACGCCCCGGCCGTCGCTGAGCTGCTCCACCCACACGGTCCCCGGGTCGCCGCCCGCCTCCCACTAGACGTCGCGGGCACTGTCTGACTCTTCCTGGACACCATCGGGCGCTGCCTTTGCGCCTTTTGGGCCCAGAATTTTGTTCCCGCCGCCCGGGACTTTGTTCCCGCCGCCCGGGACTTTGTTCCCTCCGCCCGGGACTTTGCCCCCTCAACCCCAGTTCATGTTTCCCTTAGTGTTCCCTGTCCTTGTGCCCATGTTAGAGCTTATGTCCAGGTTGTTGTCCCTGTGTTTTGTCTGGTCTTGTCCTCCTAGGACAGCGCCCGGTATGTATATTTTACAGCACCGGGACGTTGCTTCTAGGAGGAGGGTAGTGTGACGATCATGCCCTCATGTTCCACGTGTCCATGTTGTTTTGGTTTTTGCCACGTGTCTTGTCATTGTGTTCATTGTGTAGCCACGCCCCCCCAGCTGTGTCCCATGTGTTGTGATTAGTTAGTCAGGTGTTATCTGTTAGCTGTGCCTATTTAGTGTCCTCGGTTTGGTTTAGTGTTGTGGTTTGTCTGTTGTAACTGTCGTAATTCTGTTCCGTAGGTTTTGTATACGTCAGTCTGCTCCGTGTCTTTTCTTTAATAAATCCACGTTTATATTCTACAACGCTTCCTGCATTTGCCGTCAGAACAACAAAACCATGACAGTACTATATCCTATGGAGAGCTGACATAGAGCAGTGTTATACAACATTGATGAATTTGAAGTTAAAATGTTTATAAAAAATTATGCATTTTTTTATGTTTCCATTTTAGACTTTTTATTTTTTCAGACACTTTTTAGCATATGTCTACTGATAAAAGTTTGTTCACAATAAGTTCATCATGAAATAGACTTTTCAGTATTTACGGTTGCACACACTTGTTCACTCAATCCAATTATTGCACTTCTGTACTGTGAAACATGCGAAACACGGTGCCGTGCCTTGTTACTGACAGAAGGCTGACAGAATGTCAAGACAACTGTTTGTCCTACAGTATGGCTTGCTCCTGAGGGGCTCCTGCTGCTGTCAGTGCTGAGTCAGGACTCAAACATCCCACACAGCATGCGGTTACCATGAGCATAGATCCAACCCAGGCCACACACACACATCCCATGTATGTGCTTTCAGTCTCTAGAATATAGTACCTCATCTGTTGCAAATACATGTATAAAATGTGTAAATCTATCCCAGAAGATTGAAGAATTATTCGTCATTGTGAACACACCACAGCACAACAACAACAATAACATGCGACGTCTGCACTTAACCCATCTGTGTAGGAGCAGTTCTTGCTTACAGATACCTCAGTGGGGCTTGTACCAGTCTGGGATTTGAACCAGCAACCTTCAGGTCACGAGGCAACTCCCAGGGAACATTATGTGAGCAGGTGTCTACAAACATTTTGAGCATATAATGCACTTTACTGTAAAAAAAATTCTAATTTTAATAACTGGAAAGTTAGTAACTACACAAAATATCCATTTCTATATTTTTTCCCCAACAACCTTCTGAAATTCCAAAATAAAAGTGTGTTCTGCTTAGAAATTAAAATTCCAGGGTTTCTACACATTCAGAAATATTAACTGGACATACTCCAGTTTAGAATACAAGACATGATGCGCCATTAATACATTAATCATCATGCCACACAACAATGAATGAGCTTTCAAGGAAAATAACCTTATATTGAGAGGCAAGCGGTTTTTATCTTAGCTCAGAAACCTGCATTACATGTCTCCCTATCCCAATATAAATTCCAGAGGAGGAAGAAAAATAGGGTTTGCATCAATGCTTGTTGTTTTCCATCCATTAGTGCCACTGTGACATTTGTTCCCCCACTACCTGACTAAAATAACATTTGCAAGAGTATATAGAGCATAGCAACAGCCGCACATCAGCTGTCACTGTTCATTATATAACCACATTAGAGAAAATTGAACATAAGATGGATAGGTCCCAGCTTTAACACCATTTAAGCACGCCTGCCCTTTACATAATGCACATTTTCATGATGGATGGACCAAAAGAAACAATCTTAAATTACTTGGTAATAAAATCTTGTTGAATTTGCATATATTAAGTTTAAAAGATCCCTTACACTTACTATGTCAGACTTGCAGAGTTAATGTGTAATTGTAACAGCAACAATATACGTACTTAGTATTCAAAATCAACTTGTGTACATTTATTGCAGTGTACTTACAATATATTCCACATATATTTGGATAAATTTACATTGTTTTTCACATATACTTGCCATTTAGTTAAGTGTGAAATTCAAATATATTTCAACAAATACTATGCAAAATACTGTGACTATGTGCATACAAATAAAAAAAATAGCCCATAATTATACAAAAATAAAACATTGCTACTTTTGTAATATAATGTCTCAAGTACGACAACAATGTTACATTTATATGGCCCCTTTCACAGTCCCAAGGTGACTCCACAGTGTTTATCACTAAAATGCAGAGGTAACTCCCATGGCCTTTTTTGCCCTTCAGAGAAGCCATATTGAATATACATATACACACACACGTGTGTGTTTATTCATTTAATTTATTTATTTATTTATATTACAATCAGTTCTTAGAGTGGGCAAGCATAAGGATCTTCGCCACTTGGACAATGGCCTTATTGTGGTGGCTGGATGACTGAGCCAAAACGGCAGGTCTTGTGGAGTGTTCCAGGTGTACAGTAGTTGATCCAAGGATGGACAACTGGAAATGTTTTAAACAATGTAAAGGTCAGATTGTGTTCTCAAATACTACTACTACTACTACCACTACTACTACTACTACTACTAATAATAATAATAATAATAATAATAATAATAATAATAATAATAATGTTCCATCAGTGACGATTTTACATTTTAAATTTCTGCAGCATTTTATTGTTCCTGGAAAAATAGTTAGTTGGAAACTTGTGTTGATTATGTGAAACATTCACCAAAAAATCATATTTTTCTGAACTGATAAGAAACATAAATCATATTAAGTGTATGCTGATGTTCCAGAAATGATGCAATAGGTGGCCCGTCTAGTGTCAGACAAGGCCATTCAGGAGATTGAGCTGTATTTAAAGAACAAAATCTACCAATCAACAGAGAGACAAAACTCTACACTTAGTAGAACATCATGATGGACAGTTATGTCAATAAAACTGTCTTAATACACCTTCCAGACTAATTCAATGTCTGAACACTGAGGAAGCAAGACAGAGCAGAGAGAGGCCTCTTGTAGCTAAAGGGCAAAGTCATTACCAGAGTGAGTGTTCTAAAACAGTCAAGTATGCTAGAATGGAAGGAGGCCAAAAGCATTTTTTTCAGCATTTAATGACTCTCAAAACTGCTTTGTCTGGATGCAGTAACCCCAAATATAATTTAACAGTGTCTAGGCATGAAATTACAAACATGCTTTCTGTCTCATTGTGTATACAGTATATTACACTCAGATACTGAATTGCTATTCATTTTTAATTGGCTACAGTGGAATGGCAATGCATTTGTACAACAGCTTTTCCTGTAAGTGTGTTTGTGTCTACGTGTGTGTGTTCTGACTTTGATGAAAAGTCCAAAAATCTGGAATAATGGCACATAAAATGGGAAACTTTCTGAAAAGACTGTACATAATTCAAAAAAAAAAAAAAATAATAATAAAAAAAAAACATATATACATATATATATATATATATATTGTATACATGTATATATATTATTTATTTAAACAAACACATTAATTTAAGTAATTAAAGACACACCGAACTCCAGTGGATGTTTTTGATATAGAACAGTCAGGCTAAGTTAAGTTCAATGCATGTTTAATTTAGATATAGGGACTTAAAATGCACTCAACCGTATAACTGAGCAGAACACTAAAGGGTTAATGCCCCTTGAACATTATATAGAAGAGAGACTACAGCATTATTAAACACATGTTAAAAACATATCACTCTCCTCTAAACACAATGTTTTTTGTAGCTGCTTCTGGCAAAATGGGACACTTTCATTGTCAAAACGGGTCACATTTGATGTTTAAAAAAAGAGAAAGAGGATAAATTTTATATATTTTATATTTAAAATTGTAATAACTGCTTTTAAATATTCATAACATTCATAAATGTCTTTGATTTTCTCAGCTATAAAACTTTCTACAAGACAAATGTAATTAAGACAATTAAATTAATTATTTTGTATATTTTCAAAACTATTTGTCCTTAATCATTTAAAACCTTTACATTTACCTTTGTGACTTCCCTCTCACTTCACTAAGGCATGTCTTTATATATGTTATTGATATTTAACATTATGCTGCTCCTTCTCCCTGCTTCCTGTGTCATGTGCACATCTGCTCTTCTCTGTAGCATTGTTGCATCTTTGCACAACCTGCTACTTTACTGGTGGATCCATAACTGTGTACTGGTCTTTATTTGCACCACTGTCTGTCTTTCCACCGTCATGCCATGTTTGCACATGTTGCACACACTGCACTTTATGTTGTCATGTGTGTAGTGTTCTGTGGTTCTGTGTTTTCATGTAGCACCGTGGTTCTGGAGGAACGTTGTTTCTGTGTACAGTGCTTACTGTGTATGGGTAAAATGACAACAAAAGCCAAACTGACCAAACAGCAGTTCTGCTTACATACTCTAGCACTGGGCAGAGTGACGGGAGGAGAGAGAGACCCAAAATTTATGTGTAAATTAAAAATAATCTGAATAAATTACACCGAAAGGTCTAAACTTCACTGAAGTTTAGGATTAAATTAGGTTTAGAAGCTTAAAGAAATACAACACAGGGAGATTTACGCAAGACAGCGTTTGCCCAGGTGTCCCCACATTGCACGAAAAACAAACAAACGTGTGTTTCATCTCCTAGCAACCCCTTGCCATGTCTATTGCCATGATAACATTATAACTAGACACGTCCGCCAGTTGACAGGTGCTGTGTGACCCGAGACAGGCAGCTTTACTGCACCTGACACGCCGACCGCTGGGAAATGAGCGCGAGGGCGGGCGAGGGCGGGCGAGAGAGGCTGAGCTCTAGTTTGTGGCTTTCAATCAAACTCAATCACCTTCCATCACATGTTGTCAGCGGTGCATAATGCCACGTCCAGGTAAACAAGCTCATCGAGCACAAAGCAAACTCTCAGCGGCCACCTGCACCTTCAGCCACACCACTTCCTTCCATCTCCTTTTTTCGTTCGTGGGAGAAAAACAGAACATTCACTTATCAAATGAGGGCCCCCAAGAGGCAGGAGGGGCGGCGAGCATGGGCCATATGTGATATTTCTTTGCTGTGCTATAGTAAAATAATCGCTAAAAAATAAGTGTTACTTTATAAGTTAAAAATAAGTCAAAAATATAAAATCTTTAAAAAAAAACTGCATGCAAATGACCTCTGTTCTGACCTCCGACCCTGTATTGTACCTCATTCAAACCACAGTCAAATCATTTATCAGGCTGTATTGAAGAAATAATTAACTTTTTATACACTAGTCATCCCTAATCCACACTTACCTACTAGCAAACATGTAACCAATGTAGTGAAAGCTTGTCATGGTGAACACACTCAAACACCACAATGAAATGTGACCTCTGCATTTAACACATCACACATGGAGTAGCAGGCATCTGTCAACAGCACCCGGGGAGCAGTGTAGCAGGATGGTACCTTGCCCAAGGGAACCTTGGAAGCACCCAGGCTGGGATTTGAATCTGTGACCTCAGATCCCAAGGGCGATGATGTCCTAACCACTGAGCCACCACTGCCCACGAGAGTGTACACGTTTTGTAAGTTTGGAAATGTATCGTTCTCTACAGAAACAAAAGCAGCGTTATTTGAATGTATTGATTTTGTGATGTCACAAACACAGACACATCTACATAGTGTACAAAAGTCAAGTCAAGCCAAGTCAAATTTATTTCCTTGGCGATTTTTAGAGCTGACGTTGCCACAAAGCAACTTTACAGAATCCAGGGTCAAGCCCCTAAGGAGCAATATGGGCTATTGAGCCTATCTGGTATGTAGATTCAGTTTCAATGATCATATTAAAATTATAACTAATTCAGTGTTCCGGCACCTCAAGAACATAGTGAGGGTATAGGTTTTATATCAAATCAGGATTCCTGAAGGGTCGACTATTGCAATGCTGGTCTCATTGACCTCCCCAAAAAGCCTCTGCTATTGCTCATTCCAAATGTTAAATCCAAGAAAAGAAAGCACATTACACCAGTTCTCTGCTTTTTACACTGGTGTCCAACCAGATACAGAACTACGTCTTAGTGTTTATAAGTTAGTCAATGGTTTGGGCCCCAAATATTGCTCTGTAATGTTTGATGAATATCTGCCAGGAAGGTCTTTTAGATCCACAGGAGCTGGTCAGCTAGTGGAGCCCAGGAGCTGCAACTAAACTGGGTGAAATGGCATTTAGTAATGATGCTGCCCCCTGCTGGATCCAGCTCCCTATGGAGATCAGATCTGCCTCCCAAATTGTTGCTACTTTTAAAAATAAGTTAGTCTCCAATTTTAACTACTTTTTTCATGCACTTTTATCTCTATCTGTGTTGTCATAACGTGTTTTAAATCTTACTTTTACTTCTTGTAGTTTGATTTTATTACTGTTTTTACTGCTCACTTGTCTTTTTCCGCTCAGTTAATCTCACGATCACATTGAATCTTGCCTTGCTTTGGTAATGCTAATTAGAGCTGGGCAATATATATATATATATATATATTTATTGTTATTTTGATAAACTGTGGTCGCAATACGGTTTTCTGAGCACATCGATGTCATTAGTTCTTATAAAACACTGTCAAATGCCATGTTTAATTTTGATGAGCACCGTTTGTGTTGCTGAAACAAAACATATTGCACGGTGGTGTGAAAAACACTGAATTAAAATTATTTGTACTGTAATTTTTTTTTAGAAAATATGGCACTGTCAGCTCTTTTTCCTTTGTTCAGTCTTAATACATATCATGACATATCGCATGTCAGAAATATTTTTGCCCTAATTACTTTACATAACTATATCATTATCACATACATCATTTGCACCTTTGTATGCAGACATGTTGCAGAATGTCATGTGCTCACCGTCAGTTACAGCACTTGAATTACTTGGCTGGAGGTGGATGTGCTAAATCCATCCATCCATCCATCCATTTTCCAACCGCTTCTTCCGTTTCCGGGTCACGGGGAAGCTGGAGCCAATCCGGCCAATGCGGGCCTAAGGCAGGGTACACCCAGGACAGGCTCAACCCATCGCAGGGCAACACACAGACAGACAGACAACCATTCATGCACACATTCACACCTACGGGCAATTTTCCAATCCAATCAACCTACTGCAGCATTTTGGACAGTGGGAGGAAACTGGAGCCCCCGGAGGAAACCCACGTGAACAGCTTGCAAACTCCGCACAGAAAGGCACCTGTGGCCCGGGGGA
>JBBPDA010108537.1:0-10000 GCA_037974385.1 Arnoldichthys spilopterus | reverse complement strand
TTCTCTCTGTATTTCTGTATCTCTTTTTCTCTCTCTCTTTCTCTGTCTCTCTCTCTCTCTCTCTCTCTCTCTCTCTCTCTCTCTCTCTCTCTCTTTCTCTGTCTCTTTCTCTCTCTCTCGCTCTCTCTCTCTCTCTCTCGGCCCCAAACTTCTACCCTCTGTTCCTATGGAAAGAAGAAAAGGCCGAACGCTTGTGCGGAAACCGTCCATCTGATCGTACAGCTGCGAACGAGCCGACACCTCACAGTCAGAGCGAACGTTCTGGAGGGAACGTCTCCTCTGTTTCTCTCCTCGCACCTCTCTTTCTCCGTTGCAGGTGCTCTCCCCTCTCTCGCCCTCTCTCTCCTCCTCTCGGCTCCGCCCACTCCGCGCCAAGGCCGCCCACATGCATTTCCTGACTCCTACGTCGTCCTCCTGGATTGCCTTTAAACACTGCAGCCAGTCTGAAGACCTCCCTTCTGACACCCATCTATTAATCACCCGAACGCCCGGAGTCCGGCCTCCTCTTCTCCAACACTGTGTTCCAGAGCCGCGATGCGCTCCGGGTGTGTGACAAATCCAGCACACACACACGCAGAGCCTCACTCCCCTCCCTGGAGGTGCGCCGTGCTTTGGAAGACATCGATTTATTTTACATAGTAATACAAACAGTGGGAGGGAACAGGTCACCTCCAGTGGTGGCATCCATGCATTAGCGCTGAAGCTCATGGCCCGGGGCAGCCGCACTCTTTTTTCCCGCTCAGAAGCCTGATGCATATTTCACGCACCCCGTGAAGAATGCCAGCTGTCCTCGGTCGAAGAGGCGTGCCTGGGAATTGCAACGCCAATACCGTTTTGGAGCACCTTCTGAGGCTGGAGTCCACGCAGTTCCCCGAGCTGCCACCAGAGGGCGGTAGACCTCCGCCGTCTGGTTTGGTCTTACGCAGCTGAGGATCCAAAGATCATTTCTGTACAGCCAGGTTGGAGGTTTCACACAGTCGCGAGAGGAACGATGGACACAGTTGTGTTTACACCTGTTCATTTGGGCTCATGTGGGCATGTGCCCTTAAAAGATGGAGGGATGCAGGTTAATTATCTTTCAGTTAAACATCAAAGTCGTTTTACAGAAAGTCTGGATTTCACAGGCGTCACGTCCCACCCAAGAGGTCGTTGAGGGGTTCTTCAGTAGAGGAAATGGATATTTGCATTATGTTGTATATGCTTCTTTGAATGTAGCATTATAGTGGGGTTCTGCTGTTGTTACGGGTCTTAGAACCAATTTTACACCTTAAAATCCTTTCCCTTAGACTGTTCACCATGCTTGTCAAAACTGGTGGACAGAGAGCAGATGTTCACACCCAAGAAAGGAGGTTCTTTAAAGGTTCTTTGGTAAAGACAAGAGTTATACACAACTCTGAATTCTTTGCATGGTTAAGTGGTTCTATAGTGGAAAGCGTATTGTATGAGGTTCTTGAAATAACTTTTTAAATGGTTCTATGTAGCATTGAAACGTGTTCTGTCATAATGGCAACAAATCAGGATTCTGTTTAGTACCAGAAAAGCACTATTTGTCTTGCTAAGAAGAACCAGGCAAGAAACCATTTAAATAGATGTGTGTTGGCCTAGTGATTAAGACATTGCCCTTGGGACCTGAAGGTCGTGGGTTCAAGTCTCGGCCTGGGCACCACTGATGTTCCCTTGAGTAAGGTACCGTCCCACTACACTGCTCCCCGGGCGCTGTTGGTAGCCGCCCACTGCTATATGTGTGCACGTGTGATGGGTTAAATGCAGAGGTCACATTCTGTTGTGGTGCTTGAGTGTGTTCACAATGACACATAGTCACTTTCACTTCACTTTAAATCTGGACTCCTGAGCATTGTTACAACCCTAAGGCATAAGCACTCTATAGGACACAAGCGTTAATAAAGCAACACTTGAGTATTTATGAAAAGTGTGTATCGGTTTTAGCACGAGGACCTCAGATGTGGTTAGCACTGTTGCCTCCCAGTGAGAAGCTCCTAACCGGTTGTGGCCTAGTGGTTTGGGACTTGCCCTTGTGATCGGTGGGTCGCAGGTTCATGTCCTGGCCCAGGTACCACTGAGGAACCCTTGAGCAAGGTACCGTCCTGCTACACTGCTCCCTGGGCGCTGTTGGTAGCTGCCCACTGCTCCATGTGTGGATGGTTTAAACGCAGAGGTTTTGTTGTGGTGAATGGGGTGTGTTCACAATGACACACAGTCACTTTCCCTGGAGTGTGCATGCACTTCCTGTGTCTGCATGGGCTTCTGAGGGGACCTCTAGTTTCCTTTCACAGTCCAAGGACTTGCATGTCCGGGGAGCAGTGTAGCAGGACGGTACCTCAGGTCAAGTCGGGTTTTATTGTCATTTCCACCATTTACAGTTCACACAGGACACAGTGAAGTGCAACAACGTTCCTTCAGGACCATGTGCTACATAAAAACACAGGACCACAGAAACTATACAAGTGAGAACTGAAAGTGCAGGGTGTGAAAACACGTGCAAACATTGCTGAATGCCGCAAAGACAGACAGGTACAGAGCACAGTTCTGGTTCTACCAAGTGTAAAGTAGCAGCAATGTTCTGGAGAAGAGCAGATGTAAACGTGACATAGGGAACAGGAAGTTCAATTTGTGTGTGTTGACAGTCCCTGAGTGTTCAAGAGTTTTATTGGCTGAGGGATGAAACTCTTGCACATTCTAGTAGTGAAGGCCCGAATGCTTCAGTACCTTCTTCCAGCCACAGGAGGGAGAACACTGTGTGTGAAGTGTGTGTCGTGTCCACAATGCTGGTGGCTTTGCAGATGCAGCATGTGGTGTAGACGTCCATAATGAAGGGGAGGGAGACTCACATGATCTTCTCAGCTGACCTCACTATCCACTGCAGGGCCTTGCGTTCCATGACCGTGCAGTTCCCAAACCAGACGGTGATGCAGCTGCTCAGGTTGCTCTCTGTAGAAGGTGCATTGTGAAACCGAACAGCATATACCAGTGAAAGAAGTAAGTTAAATATACTTATAACTCCATATAAAGTTCACTCATTGTCATAAATTAACTAAGCTCAGAACTGATTTTTTTGCGGTAATGACTCAGCAGATTTAAGCATACCTGAAAAAACCGTTCAGACATGTTTACACTGAGTACTGGTTTAAGGTAATCGATTTCCTGACATTATATTCAATTTTGATTTCATAACTAGAATGTAGTAATACCTAAAAAGACAAAATCTGAGTTAGTGAACATAATTGGGAGTTTTGAGAAAGAAAGTGTATTTCAGTTAAGGGAATCCGTTTCCTTAAACAGTCTGAGTTGAGCTAACTCATCAGGTTTTACAGTTTGGTTAGGATCGGTGTGGAAGATGGGCTTTCATCAGTCTCCTTAAGTAGTGGAGACACTTCTGGGCTCTCTTGGCTGTGGAGCTGGTGTAAATGGACCAGGTGAGGTTCTCTGCCAGGTGAACACCAAAGAATTTGGTACCCTTGAGGACTAGCTGTTAATGTGTAGTGGACAGTGGTCAATTGTGGTTCTCCTGCAGTAAACAACCATCTCCGTTGTTTTGTTCATGTTCAGAGGCAGGTTGTTGGCTTGCTCAGTGGTAACTGGGCTGGGACTTGAACCTGCGAACTGCTGATCACTTGGGTAAATCCCAAACCACTAGGCTACCACTGCTCATCAAGAAGTCCTTGCGTAGCCTTCAAATTAAATGCTCCCAGATATGTTCATGGACCAGGAAGGACCTTTGTAGCCCTACAGTTCTCGGGCATGTCGCATGCTAGAGACGTTCTTTGGTTTCCCAGAGATGTGTTGTGCTGTTATTTTTTCCATATCTCCCTGCTGTAAACAGCAATTGTTGTGATGTTGGGATTCTGCCAATCCCATAACTTGTTGTTTTGAGTCCGTCGACCAATCAGAGGCTGTCTTTCTGCATCAGTGTGTGTGGGAGCTGTGATCTCAAACACACCGTCCAATGGAATAACATCTACACTCAGCAGCTTAAACGATAGCATCGGTGTAATAATGTGATTAGACCCCAAACCTTCACATAATGTAAATGTTCTAAACCAGATAAAAGTTTCCTAGAGCATTTGCACCTGTGTGGAGGTTCTTTAAAGGTTCTTCACATTCAAACATTATATTTGAAGAGAATATTTCTCAACATCGGTATAAAGGTTCCAGGAAGCACTTGACTGGTTGACGTGGAGTTTCTTGACCAACAAGGTCTTAGGTTCTTCACACTCATCCATCTCGTAAACAGTTCTTCAAAGAACTACCCACTGAAGGCCCTTTGGGGCAGCAAAAGCACTTCTTTTTAAGGCTCCTGAATGTTTTAGAGTGTACGAACACTTTACCGGTCATCATGCCAAACTTCTCTTCGTTTCATGAGTCTTTGCTAATGCGGCACAGCTGAGAAACCTCTCGGTTTCTGATGCAAATCAAAACTGAGAATAAAAAGCCCAGTAGGCGCGTAGTGCTGCCCATGAAGGGCGCATTGAACTCCCTCCGTCTTCTCCGTCACTCAGAGGGCACAGCTGAATTTCCAAATAATCAGGGGAAAGCATTAACACAACAGAAAGCGATCTGGCAAGGTCACAGCCATGGCTGATTTGCAAACAAAGCAACAAAGTGCCATTTTGCTGAAGCCCCGGGTGTTTTTCACAGTCGTCTTAAAGCGGGTTGTGCATCTGGGCCCAAACTGACCATGAATTTTAAAAAATCTGATTTTATTATTTACTGGCTTACACTACTGTTCAGAACATTTATGATAACTTTTTTTCAATAATATAATATTTTTAAAATTATCATTAATGATAATATTTTTAATAGTAAATTTTGTAAGCACTGAAATTTGGAATCACTCACATTCAGGTTGTTTGGATGCAAAAATTTGTCAGTGCAAGTTTGCAGAAGCAAATAATGAAAATGTCCATTTTATGCAAATGAGAACCACACGAGAACCAATGAGCTTAGTGTACCTGATGCATCTTGTATGTGACTTTCTCTTCCTCTTCCACGCTGACTTTTGGACCACGTCCCAGAGTGAAATGTCACAAATACTGTATGAAATAATAATAATATAATTATACAGCGCCTTTCGCAATCTCAACACTGAAAATGGGGAAAGAATACAATAGCTGGTGAATTGGCAACAGGGTCATAGGCACCCAAGGCTCACTGATGATGCCGACTCAGAACACACAGTGCACCACAGTCAGAGCTGTTCCAGCAGGTGGTCCTAATGTTATGGCTGATCGGTGTGTAGACTATTATGTCACATTAATGGTGTCACATGAGCCACGGCCTGGAACCTCTGGTTTGGCTCCCTCTACCTTGTACCTACACTTGGCCATTATATCAGAAACACCCACCTTATAGCTCCACCATATAGGTCTACAGGCACAGACGGAAGCCTACAGCTGACCAAGTCGTCAACCCCCCTCTACCACGTCAATCAGAGGAACGAGGGAATCCTAGGACCACCGCTGTTTGGTGGTGGTGGACAGTTCTCAGCCCAGTAGTTGTCGTGAAAGTCAGAGTTCTGGACCATTTCATCCCTTGACCTACTTTTCCAAGAAAAGGCCATTTGACTGACACACAAGACAGCCAATCACAGGCCGCTGCTCTCGCACGATGAGAGAACCCAGTGACACTGAAACAACCTGGTGAACGCTCTGAATTTCTTGTAGATCATATAGAACAGCTAACTATTAGCTAGCTGACAATAACTGTGCATCAGCAGCAGATTCACATTACATCCCAACTGGTTTCCATGCTAACGAACTGTACCTTACTGTGGTACGGTGGCTTACTGGTCATTTCTTTCTCCTGTGATGAACACAGTGTGGCCTTTTGAGCTTTGGAAGAGAAGATTTACCTGCTGAGTAAACACAACCGTCACAGAAACGCAGTGGAGTCAAATTTACAATGTTAGTCTTTCAAACGTAGTGAAGAGAGTGGAACTAGTGCAGATCCACCCCGGCATGAGGAGGTCAAGTTAGAGTTTCATTGTTATCTGTACTTTTTATATATACGATAATAAAACGTTGAATCTTTGGATCCTAAATTTAAGTAAAAATGATGAGAATTAATCTTCTACTTATGTCTTACTGGTTCCATCATGGTCACGGAACAATACAAATACGTCTTGTTATATAATAAACAAACAAGCAAACAAACAAATAAATAAATATAAATACATACATATTTAAAGAATAAATAAATAAAAATAAATAAAACATATTAAATAAATACATATAAAAAAAAAAATACACACATATATAGTATATATCAAATCAAAAAATAAATAAATAAATACATACATATTAAATAAAAACATTAATAAAAACATTAATACATACATACATCAAAATAAATAAATCAATCAATCAATCAATAAAACGAGAGCTGAATGGGTTGAACAAGGAGAGAGGCTGTGACGAACGTACGTTCAGTGTGTACTTACTAATTTGTTCAGCTGGAGCATCGTGGTAACTCACCGTTGGGTAGGGCTGCTCAGTCAGATATTTCGGGTTTGTTTCCATGCACATTGTCCACCTCAACCCTCCCCCCCCCCAATCTCCCCTGGGCCATTGCGGTTTGAGCTCAGGGCTCATCAGCTGTTGGCATTTGATCAATGCGGGGGTCCCTTTGTGCTGGTAACCCACAGATAAAAGACAGTGTTATCAGCAGCTGTGGATTGACGGCAGATAGTGAGCGAGCGAGAGAGAGAGAGAGAGAGAGAGAGAGAGAGAGAGAGAGAGAGAGATTTTGTGGATAACGGAGGGCTGGGGGAGGGACGCGTTGGAGGTCAACACCTCGAAACGAGCTTTTACAGCTGTCAGGGGTTTGGAGAGAGAGAAAAGAGAGAAAAACAGGGGGGGGGGGCGAAGATAAAACTGTCCTTTAAAGAGCCTGTATCCCTCTCTCTCTCTCTCTCTGGCAACTCGGCTTGTTGAACTGACTGTTTTGCCACATCACAGATAAAACACACTTCCATATGTTCGCCAGCACCTTAGTCCCGCCCACTCGTGCTGAAGTTACATGGAGTGTTTCAGCCTCCACTGTGTTTTTTGAATGTGACATTAGGCAGCAAGTGAACCGACAGTTCTTGAAGTCGATGTGCTGGAAGCAGGAGCGTAAGGATCTGAGCCCCTTTGACGAGTGATGTTCTAGACGACGCCTCCAGAACGGCAGGTCTTGTGGAGGGTTCCAGGTGTGCAGTAGTTAGTACCTACAAAAAGAAACCCAAGGAAGGACGACTGGGGGTCATGGGCACCCGAGGCTCACTGACGCATGTGGGAAATCTGGTCTGATCCCACAGAAGAGCAACTGTGGTGTAAAACTTGATGCTGACTGAGAAGATGTGGGTGGAGCTTCACATGACTCTGAGGAGGCACCTGCTGGCCTTCACCCTCCCAGTGCTGGTGGTATGGTGGGACTGGGAGAGTCCTAGCTAGTGTTTGGACCAATGGCCACTAGGGGGGGGCGTTGATGGTCAGCGTAGACCTTTGTACTGCCCCAGATGAAACATTCCACAGTTTTCCTGGTAGGGCTAAGACTTTCGCTCAGCACTGTACATACTGAGCACCGCTCCAATCACGCATCTCTCTGTCAACACACGCTATTCCATGTCCATCTAAAGGCAATGGAGGTTTTGCGCTGAGAGAAGAGCTGACCTGGGGTAAGTAAGTGTCAGAGCCAGAGAGCTGCCATTACTGAAAGCTGTTAGTCGGTCGATGGCCTTACGTTTATTCCACTATCAGACAGCATAATGGTGTGTGGACGAAGCCGTGTGGAGTGGCAGGCGTGAGCGAGGTGAGAGAGAGAGAGAGAGAGAGAGAGAGCGAGAGAGAGTGCTGGGAGTGAACACAGAGTGCCTTTGATATACTGCCACCCAGTACCTCACCAGGTGCACGTGTGTGTCAATGCAGAGCTTGTGTAATACGTTCATTTTACATGCTGGAATCCTAAATGAAGCTTTCTGCTTTAGGATAACGCTGTACTTCACAGGTGTCACTTTTTATTTTGCCCTTTTATTTAAAATATCAGAGTAAACGAGGAAACAAATTTGGCTCTCTAATTTGGTATTATTATTGTTATTGTTATTGTTATTATTATTATTTTATTTCTGTATTATTACTATTATTATCATCATCATCATTTTAGTGATCTATTTCCTGTTTATATTTTTTACAATTATATTATTATTACCATTATTATTATTATTAGTAGTATTATTATATATTATAACAATATTATAATATTTATTAATAAAATAAAATAAAATAAAATCTAATATAATATAATATAATATACTGTAATATAATATAATATAATATAATATAATATAATATAATATAATATAATATAATATAATATACTGTAATATAATATAATATAATCCTAGTTTCTCACAGTTATTTCACTTTATGTTTGTTCATTTTATGCCTTACTGCCTTAATTAATTGTACTTTTTCTTAAATTCTGTTTTTATATTTCTATTAAGCACTTTGAGTTGCATTTCTTGCATGAAAGGTAAGTATTATTTTAAAGAATGATTTATAAATGTATTATTATTATTATTATTATTATTATTATTATTATTATTATTATTGTTATTATTATTATTACCACATTCTTTGGAAGCACGCCAAAGTTCATAAGCAGTTTCTCTAGTAAGATGGAACCACTTTGGTTCCTGCCATTGCCTCACAGTAAGGAGGTCCTGGGTTCGATTTCCAGTCAAGGGTGGCCAGGTTCCTTTCTGTGTGGAGTTCCATCTGGGATCTCCAGTTTCCTCCCACAGTCCAAAGACATGTGCGGCAGGTGCTAAATTTCCCCTTCGTGTGACTGTGTGTGAGTATATCTCTGTGTTTTCCCCTGTAATGGACCAACCTCTCCGGGCTACACTCCAGAGCTGGCATGTGCTGGTGATTTAGGGATTGTTTCTGACTCTCAATGTCATTGAGCTTAAAGAGCTGAACATCTGCAGCAGCTCTACACTGTGCGTTGCTGCAGCCAATGTTGACCTCTCCAGTGCAATGACCACAGCCCTTGATCCTGCCCAAGTCGATGGCATACAGAATCAACAGGGACTCACTCTTCATTCTATAGAGAACAGTTAAAATTTTTTGGTGTAAACGACGTGATGTTTATCCTTCGTTTCGTGAACCAGGCTTTTCGTCGACGACTCCGCCGCTGTGGATATGCCCAGCACCTCTTTCCCCTCTGCACTGCCCTGTAATGTGACCGCTGTGCATGATACACGCCGACCTTCATGCAGAAAAGCCATAAACTAAATTCTGAGGGAGTTTGGCGGACCCCCGGCTCACCCTGGGCTATTCGCGGAACACACACGCAGCAGGAATAGCAAGCAGTTCCCGGCCACAAGTGGCTCTTTGGGGCAGCGAATAAGCTCAGCAGAGCTGCAGATCGTGCGCTGTGAAGAGCCGGATGAGCCGCATTATCATCGACACTCTTCGGAAAGAGCTCACAGTGAAATCTCTGATTAGAACTCCGGGTCATTTGGACCCATCCAGCAGAGGGCTCGTTATGTATAATGGCGGCCATTGAGATGCGGCTTTTCGGTGCCACTGTTAACCGTGATGGAGCTGGAATGTCAGGCCGAGAGGTGGGTTTAAAAAAAAAAATTGAAAAAAATTTAAAATAACACGTAATGTTATGAGTCAACAACTGATGTCATCTCCATCTCCATCTCCTGAAGTTTGGATATTCCCATTAACACTGGAATTCCTGAGAAGTTGAGACCCTCTGAGCGAGCGGTGGCTCCAAACTCTCTCTGTCGCCATTATTCCCACCCACTCTTGCACAATAGTACTACATAACCCATAATGCCTTGCTCTATTGGAAAGCGTGGTTTGTTATAAGGCATGTTCTAATGTGTTCTACCTCTCCACTCTACAGTGTGAGGTGAGTGTTGAGTGGACGCGGCGTCGTCTTCACCCTCAGAGCTTCATATTTACACTGTGTTACGTGTGAAAGTGGA
>JBBPDA010108536.1:0-11006 GCA_037974385.1 Arnoldichthys spilopterus | reverse complement strand
TTTTTGTGACCATTTTGAGTTTTTCTTTCATTGACTGAAGGGTACCAACAATTTTGTCCATGTGTGTATATCACTATACTACTACTACTACTACACTATACTATATAACACTATATCATCATATCAAACATCAGTACATCATTATTTTGAACTATAACTACATTACATTTTCACTATATCTTTGCTGTTATTTTACCTCCAATGTCTGCTGTAACACTGGGACTTTTGATTTTACTGGCCACTCAATGTCCAAAATTCCAGCACTGACTTACACACACAAAATACACAGAAAGAGAAGGAAAAAGACAAAGAGAGAGTGAGAGAGAGGGAGAGAGAGAGAGAGAGAGAGAGAGAGAGAGAGTATAATTTTTAGAGAATTCACATTAGTGAAAGCCGATTAGAACGCTTACACAGAACAGGATCAAGTGTGTGAGCCAGAGAAGAACAATACACAGCTTTCATTCAGAGAGGGAGAGAAAGAGAGTCTGGGTCAAACAGAAAAACAGCAAGCATACACATAGAATGGAGTTATGAAAAAAGTGACGTTTGGGACTATAACTGTGAAAGTCTTCCTTCTACCAGTCAAATGTCCTAATAATGTCCAGTACATAATAATGATAATAATTTGGCAAAATCTGGAAAATAAGGAAATGTTTCTTGTTAAAAAGTTTTCACGGCTCCCTGTTCCTCAGTCCTCTCTCAGCTCTGTTTAAGAAGGGGAGGGTTGGGGGGGTTTGACATGTAGCACCTACCTAAACATAGCTGCAGACCAAGTGCACCCCTTCATGGCACCGGTGTTGGTAGTGTCCTCTTTCAGCAGAGTAATGCTTCCTGCCTCACTGCAAGCACTGTTCAGGAACCGTTTGAGGGACATGACCAGAAGTGTTGACTCAGCCTCCATATTCCCCATATCTAATCCAACTGCGCATCTGGACTAGTCAGATCAACCACCTCGCACTTTACAGGACTTAAAGGATCTGCTGCTTGGTGCCAGATACCACAGCCAACCTTCAGAGGTCTTGTAGAGTCCATGCCTTTAACAGGTCAGAGTTAATCTGGCAGCACGAGAGGGGATCTACACAATATTAGGCAGGTAGTTTTACTGCAATGGGAGATCACTGTAAATTATTATATGTATGAATATCGGCACTTTAAAGAAATGCAGGTGATCACACATGATCATCACTCTGTGTGCAAACATACAGACTGAAAATAACACACTGCAAATAAACACTCTGAGCATATTACAGATGTGTAAAAACTAATAATAAACACTGTGAGTGTGCTACAGATGTGTAAAAACTGGTAAACATTATGTTACAGATGTTTAAACACAAATTAAACAATGTGATTGTACTACAGATGTGTAAACACACTGATAATAAACACTGTGAGTGTGTTACAAATGTGTAAAAACCAATAAACTGTGCTACAGATGTGTAAACACTGGTAACAAACATAGTGTGCTACATCTGTTTAAACACTAATAATAAACACTGTGCTACAGATGTGTAAACACTAATAAAGAACACAATGAGTGTGTTACAAATGTGCGAAAAACTGATAATAAACTGTGCTACAGATGTGTAAACACTGATGTGTAAACACTGATAATAAACACTGTGCTGCAGATGTGTAAACACTGATAATAAACACAGTGTGGTACAGATGTGAAAACACTGACAATAAACACAGTGTGCTACAGATGTATAAACACTGATAATAAACACAGTGTGCTACAGATTTGTAAACACTGACAATAAACACAGTGTGCTACAGATGTGTAAACACTGATAATAAACACAGTGTGCTACAAATGTGTAAAAACTGATAAACTGTGCTACAGATGTGTAAACACTGATAATTAACACTGTGCTACAGATGTGCAAACACTGATAATAAACACAGTGTGCTACAGATGTGTGAATACTGAAAATAAACATAGTGTGCTACAGGTGTGTAAATACTGACAATAAACACTGTGTGCTACAGATACACACAACATCGATAAACACACTGATAAACATTGTGTGTTTGTGTGTGTGCGTGTGTGTCTGAGAAAGAGCATGTTAATGAGTGTCTAGTTTCTTACTTATGTGGAAGTGAAACTCTGGGCGTAACCTAGCAACCAGACTCTCTCCTTCATGGTCTTTAATTTCACCTTTCTAACACCAAGGCAACCAGCATCATCACCACAGTTACAGAAAGAAGCATGCACATTAACACTGTATTATATCACTGATTATATCAGACCGACTCCACCCACCCCACTAGCAGTTAACACTTCTGACGTCAACATTAACTTTAGATAACAGCAACTTCTGTGTGTGTGTAAAGTTTCACTTATTCTGTTTAGAAACATCCAGTTTACTTTAAACCTCAAAAAACATGACCAAAAGACACTTAACCCTTATATCCTTTACCCTTACACCCGTAACTCCTATACCCTTAACCCCCAGATTTTGCACTCTGATCCCCTATGCCCGAAACACTTAAAGCCTATGACCTGCAGCCTTAACACATATGCCCTACACCCTAAATCTTTAACACATAAATCCCTCCATAACCCCTACATTCTAAACTCCTGAACCTTTCACCCCTAAAGCACAGGTGTCAAGACTTAGATGTCTGTGGTCCAGGTTTAATGCATGTCTCCTAAACTCTCAAACCTAAACCCTTAATCCTAACCTCTAAACCCTTAATTCCAAAATAGATTAAGCTTTAAAAATTGTCCTTCTATTAAAATACTTCATTCCACCTTAAATTTTTGTGCAACAGTCACATTCTGGCACCTGAGCTGCCTCTGCTGTGCATGTTTAGTTCCACCTTAATTGGTGCAGCCATTACTAAACCTGAGAACCTCATATTCGCACATGTTCCCTAGGGGCCTAAAAATAACCACCTCATTTAAGGTGGAAAGGATGACAGGAAGAAGAATCTGGTGAATAGGAAGCCCACCCAGTTCAGATGCATGTGTGTAACCATTCGGTTCCACACTACACTGAGGAGAGGAGAGAAACTAAAGCCCAGCAGCGACCAGCCAGCCAGGTTCTGGGTCCAATACAGTGCCCCCTTCATCCTGTTCTTCCAACTGCATCTACAAACTTCTACCGCTGCTTCTGAATACCTTACATGACCTTTTGATCTTCAAAGGGGATCGCAAATGTCTCTCTCTTTCTCTCTCTCTCTCTCTCTCTCTCAAACACACACACACACACAAATGTTGTCTAACAGCTAGAGGTCTTTCCTCTATAGGTCAAACTGTCACTATGGTAACAGGCCATAAACACTATCTTCATTAAAACCTGATTATGAAGGAAATTAACACACACACGTGCACACACACACACACACATACACACACACACACACACACACACACACCTCATAATGCTACACTTGTACAGGCAGGCAGCACTTCTCTCCGCTCTCTCTTTAATTCCAAACCCGTTCCCACCAACTCGTGTGAACAGACAGGGCTTAGCCGAGGTGTTTTTGTGTTTGTGTTTGTGTTTGGGTGTGTTTGTGTGCGCATGTCTTGTGAGCCGACACGACACAAGGTTAAGCGCCCACTCTTCAGACAAAAGCAGGACCCTCTACAGCCCCGTGACCTAGGAAACGCCGGGCTCAGTAAACACACACATACAAACACACACACACACACACACACACACACACACACACACACACACACTTACTATCTATCTCTCCATCTCTCCATCTCTATCTCTAACAGACTTGAAGATAAACAGTTTGGATTGTCAATTCTTGCTGTAAGGATTAAACATAAGATTCACTCCCTGAACAGAGTTTCCACACTACATTCTCAACTCCAACCAAAACCTTCAAAACCTTCACACCAAACCCATCCAAGCCCAATCTCCTGCCCAAAACCCCACAACCCCAATCTCCTGCCCCAAATCCCCCAACTTCAATCTCTAACCTAAAGCCCTCCAACTCCAACCTCCTACTCAAACCCCTTAAACCCCAATTTACAAATCCAAATCACCAACCCAAACCCCACCAATCCCAATTTCTAACCCAACCCCACATCCCCAATCACCAATCCAAACCCCACCAATCCCAATGTCTAACCCAACCCCATATCCCCAATCACCAATCCAAACCCCACCAATCCCAATTTCCAACCCAACTCCACATCCCAATCACCTACCCAAACCCCATATCCCCAATCACCAACCCAAACCCCACCAATCCCAATTTTCCAACCCAACCCCATATCCCCAATCACCATCCCAAACCCCACATCCCCAATTACCAATTCAAACTCCACCAATCCCAACCTTTGGTACTTTGGGCAAAATAAATATATTTGAAACTTATTTGTGAGCAGTTTGAGTGACTGAAAACACAGCAAAACAAACAAACATCTGCAGCTCAGCTCAGAAACGTCCCACCACCAAGCCTCATTATTGTAAAGTTCTGTTTCACTGGCTTCCTGCCACATACTCACAGAGCAAGACACACACACAGCCAGAGAGGCCCAGAGTCTGGGTGGACTTTTCACAGCTAGATGATAAGAGTGGAGAGAGAGCAGTTTGCTGTGATAACTCTAATGTAACGACACACTGAGAAAAGCTGCAAGTAAAACGGAGGGATTTTCCTGCTTGAAGATAAGCACTCCATCATTTTCCCAGCAGATCCCTCAAACACACCACAGCCACACAATACACACCACACACTGATCACAAACACAAGCCAGTGCTTCCCTCTGAGTGTGCTGACTAGGGCTGCCCCACTGAAGACTTTCCTGCTCGGCTAACAGTTGTTAGTTCAGGCCATTAGTCAGCTAGTCCTCATACGCTCATAAAACTAAGGTAAATAATAAATATTTGTGCGGTGAGAGAGAGAAGGTTATCACTAATGTTGCTAACACTGTGCTACATTACAGACATACACACACACACCCCTGTTGCCAACGTGGTGTGGACACACACATGTAGATCTAAAGATGTATCACATCTCTCATTTTGATCAGAAGAACTGAGCAATTAATGTTTTCATACTGGCTTAAAGAATAACTGATGTTTCTACAGAAATGCATTAGAAAAGTGTCAATAGCCTCTCAACCCCACACAGAACCCTGTTTGCTTGGATTGTTAGTGCTGAATAATTGTTTCTTATGTTTGCAAACATCCCAAGGGGGTGCTCTTCTTGATTTTCTCCTAATAAAAAAGCAAAATGTCAAAGTTGAGTTTCCATCTCTTATTCCCCCAAATCCAGGGTCCTACAATGTGTTCTAGCACATCCAGCTAAGATCATAGGGAGACTAGGAGGTTTTTTAAGGAAGTTCTCCTGTTTTGTCAGGGATGGGGACATGGAATTTGAAGGTAGAGGAGGTTTACATCAGCAAATAGACTGTTTAATTTTGGTTTAAACATGAAAGACATCACATCAGAACCCAACATATTCTGTTCCACCTGCTGTCCGAATCTCACTCGCTGGACCAGCCCTGACAATGTTGGAGCCCTAGGCAAGCTTTCCAGGAGCACGCCACTCCCCACACACAAACAAAATGCGACAACGCCCCACCCCCGACCAAATGGACAGCTATCACCCACCAACACACCCACCATGGATCATTATCACGCTGGTTTAGTTTAAAGGGAAAATTTTAATGTGGGAACTTTTGAACACCTTCAGAAAATTTTTTCAATCAACAAGAAATAAATAGCTTTCTGCTAAAACATTTCTGCTAAAATAATATGAGGGTGATGATTGTAAATTTATTTTTAGTTACCCTGAGTTCTTATCGAATGAGTGTTTTCCCACCTGTATTCCGACAAAACCCGCCTCCTACACTAGGATTGGTTAGCACTGCGCTTGGTTTGTGTAGTAGCTTATATTTACAAGCAGCTTATCAATTGGCTTTCAGCAAGCCGTATCTGTGTGTAAACATTAGCCAATCCTGGCACAGAGGGCAGGCTTTATCGCAATGTAGGGATGGAGACATGATGCGCTCATGAGTTGAATTGCCTGTAGTCACACTTACGGGACAACAAAAAGCTTTTGCCAATTTTCAGCACCTTCCAGGCATTTTGCACCCTAGGCAACTGCCTATGTTGCCGAAGCCACAGGCCGCCCCTGCTCATTAGAGCCAAGCAACAAAGGGTTATTTAATGATGGGAGAAACACTGAGCAGTTCAGAACCTGACTGACAGGCCCTCCCATCACAGTGGTGTGTGCCGTTCTACTGACCAGTCTGGAAATTATATGGTATTGATGGAATTTCTTGGGCATCTTTCTGCTGATTCAGCATCAGAGGGAAGAATGTCACAGTTCACAGACCCACACACACATATTCACGTAAGTGCACACACGCATGTGCACACACACACACACACACACTTCATCCAGTCACATTAGTAAACCCACATCAGGATGAAATGCCAACAATGACTACAAGAGAAGGCAGGAAGACAGAGAGGAAGAGAGAGAGAGAGAGAGAGAGAGAGAGAGAGGGAAGAAAAAGGATGGATGAATCTGAATGGATGAATAAAAGAGAGAAACAATACCAGTGCAGAAAACACTAATTAGAACAACACATGCACACTTTCCTCATCAGTCTCATGCACACCTTTTCACTCTCCCTCTCTCGCACTCTCTTGATATCTCTCTTCCTCTTCCTCCCTCTGTAAGGGTGTATCTCTTTAACTTGATTTTGGCTCATGGTGTGGACCTCCCTAACTGCTGAGTCCAGAAAATCCAGTATAACTCAATTACACACACACACATACACACACACACACACAGCTTAGGGCTCTGTTCTGTAATCCAGACTGAGAGCCATTGTAAGAGAAGAGTTTGACCAAAACACACAGTTCAGCTCAGTCAGACTGAATGACCAACAATCAGTTCCTGATCACCTCACACACACACACACACACACACACACATACACACACACACACCACACACACACAGAGCAGTGTTACAGCACAAGCAACAACAGGTTCAGATACACACCAACTGCTTCAGATACACACCAACTGCACACAGAACAATTACACACTCAGAAAGAGAGTAAAGAGAAGAGGAGAAAAGTGAGAGGAGATGAGAAGAATGAAGGAGTAGAGGAGTAGTAGAGTGAGGGAGTAGATGAGGAGCAGAATAAGAAAGCAGATGAGGACTTGAGTGTGGGAGTACATAAAAGTAGAATGAGGGAGCAGAAAACGAAAAGAAAGAAAATAGAGGAGGAGTAGAGTGAGGGAGTAATAGAGGAGTAAAGAAGGCATAAAAGAGGAGTACAAGAGGAGAAGGTGTAAAATGAGGGATTAGAAGAGGAGTAGAGCGAGTGAGTAGAAGAGGAAAAAAGTGAGGGGAGAGGAAGAGTGAAGGAGAGGTATAGGGGGTAAATAAGGGGGTAAAGTAATAAGGGGGTAAAGTAAGGGAATATTAGAGGAGTAAAGTGAATGAGTAGAGGAGAATTACAGGAGGAGTATAGCGTAAAGTGATCTTTACTCACAGTCTGGAGAGTTTAGCTGTTGCGAGAAAGAGCAGCTCGGGTAAAACCTGCAGATTATTCCTGTTTAACCTCCTGTAGAGAAACAGACACAGAGTGAAACACACTCCAGCTGAACTGGGATCACGCTGAACACACACTGATGATCAGTCAACTAAATAAACCACAATTCAGCAATACAAAACTCAGATACAATGTATAAAATAACTTTATTCTTACATTTAATAATCACATTAGAAAAGGTAACAACTGAATTTAAATTTTGATTGTCACAGGTTTAAATTTTTAGCAATTCTTGTAAAAAATAAATAGTAAAAATAACCAACCCCCAAATTAAGAATTCTTACAAAAAGCCATAAATTATAAATTCTTGTCAAAATCAACAAATGGGATCTTTACAAAACTCTAAAGAATTGAGAAATCTAGAATCTAGAATTCCTATTAAAATCCAAAATTTGGCATTTTAATAAATGTGAAAAAAATTGTAATATGTGAATTTAAAAACATAACCCAAAATTGTGAATAAAAAACAATGACATTTTTAATAAATGATAACAAATCTTAACATGTGAGAGTTTTACTATGGTGCATTTCATCTTTACATGCGAGAGAAGTAAACAGAGGTGTAAAATGTAAAAGAGATTTGAGCTTCTAGAACAAAAAAATCTTTAACATTTAGCTCTGCCAAAGTGTGTGTGTGTGTGTGTGTGTGTGTGTGTGTGTGTGTGTGTGTGTGTGTGTGTGTGTGTATCTAGCAGACATTTACAAAGTGACTGTCTTCCAGACACACACACATCCCCACACACACTCAAACAAAGGCTAGGCCGGAAAAACAGATGTGGGAAAAACAAACAGAACCCTTTACCCACAGAAAAGAGAGAGAAAGACCTTACAGTGCAAACACACACACACACACACACACAGCAAGGCTGTTGAGTCCACTCTCTAGACATTTTCTCTGTGGTCTCCGACCTGATCTGGTCTTGTCTTGGCTGATGGGTTCGCCAAAGATTCTATGTGGTCTTGACCAGAAAAAAACAATAAAATGAAACACCCCAGCCATCCCCACAGGTAAGATGTGGGCGGGGTCATTAGAGAAAGGGCTCTGTATAATAGGCTGATTTAGGTAAAAAATTCTTTGTAGATCTCAGGGAATTTTGGGCATTCTGTCAGGAAGTGCAGCTCCGTTTCAGTTTAGTTGCACTGCTGGAATATTCTTCTCTCTTGAGGCAGCCTGGACCTCTTTTTAACAGCCAGGCTGTGCTGACTGACTGTGGCCCAATTCTGCTTTGCATGCATTAATGTTTGTGTATATGCATACTTTTATGTACAGCACTTTGTGACGCCTTTCTGCGAAAGATGCTTTATAAATTATTTTATATAGTTATTTTTAAATTATTCTTACAAAATTCAGTATGAGTCTCAAATGGATGTTTGTCCCATTTGTCAAATTCCTGACTGGTCAGCAGACCCCACACTTGCCCTAAAGAACAATTGGTTCACTTATTGAGAAATACTTTTAGCCAAACTATAATTGGAATTTCTGCAGGAATTTGACCTCAGATTTGTGCAGAGTGAGACCAGGAGCAGTAGACTGTTTTAACATTTTTGCCACCTCATTTATATAGATAATAAATAGAGCTTGGCTCAAACAGCAGCCCTGTCTTACTCCGCACTCTTGAAAGATGAACTTTGTTTTTTGCAAGCTTTTATTTTTATTTCTTATATACATTGAGTTAATGAGATCATATGTTTTACACCCTACTCTGTTGTCTATAAGCTTGTAGAATAATCCTAGGTGCCAAATAGAATCAAAAGAATTTCTGAAATTGATAAAACTCATTAAATATTTTTAAAGTTATGTACATTTATGAAGCTATAGTTTAAATGGTCACATTTATCTCCATTTTTACAGACTGGTGACAATGGTTTCAGATGGAAGAAGCATGCACTCAGGGCTAAACTTAACAGCTTTACAATGACCAATTGGAATTTTGAAGTACATTTTAGCATCTCATTTAGAATGCCATCAGGCCAATATGGCTTATTTGGTAAAATTTTTTAATTTTATCTTTAAGCTCCTAATCAGTTATTGAGAAGTCTATAGGGTTTTCATTATCTTTATTAGCCAATTCTAGTTATTCAAGCTTTCTGTGTTTGAAAATGACTTCATAATGACTTCATTTAAAAATGTTTCATAATCTTCATTTTTAGGATGTACCAATTATTCCAGAAATGGTTTGTTTTTCTCAGTCCTTGTCAGTTGTGTGTGGGTGTGAGTTTTTAGTTTAAGTGTTTGTTAATACTGAAGTATTGTTTTACAGTTTCTGATTGGATCATATTTTAAGGTAATTAGGAATATTTTGCACAACTGGTCAAACTAATTGTTTTCTTTTTTACTTTCAGACTTGAGCTGTTTTTAATTGTTTAAAATTCCCAAAAACACGCATTCTTTACTCTTAGTCTATGTAAAGTCAAGAAAGGAGTCTAAAAGTATTTAAATTCTATCATTTCCAACAGCATTGTCGAACTCTGTGCTGTTTTCAGCCCATCTGTATAGTCTCCTGATTTTGTACAGCTTACTAGGCTGTATGTGTGTGTGCCACTTTTCAAAGTTCTTTCAGAGTTCTTTATAAGTTTTTTAAGCAGTAAAAAACAGAGCACCAAAAAAGTTTTACACACACATACACACATATATATGCACACACACACACACATACACACACACACACTCACACACTGAAGCGATGGTGAGGATGACATCATCCTTTAGCTGCTGCTTTACGTCACACAGAATGAAAAATTAATGAGTGATAAAAAAGTAACGAAGCAGCAGAGCAGCTAAAAGCTCTGAGCCCACACACACACATACACACACACACACACACAACTGAAGCACATCGCTTAAAGGGAATAAGATCGGCGCCTTGAAATAGACTCACACAACACACACACACGCACACACACAAACAGTGTATCACCTAGATATATACTCTGACAATGAATTTGAACATTAGCCACTGGCCATGTGTTATTTGAGTGGTGGTCCATCCTCAGCATGTATGTGTGAGAGTGTGTGTTTGTGTGCCGGTGTGAGTGTATCAGGCACAGCGTTGTTGCAGGGGTTTTTTAACACACCTCAGTGTCACTGACACCCAAAAATACCCCCCTATGATCAGAAACTGACCCCTGATGAGGCTAGAAGTGCGACAACACCCTGTACACCAGAAAGTCTGGCCAGCACATGCCAATACACATGCACATCTCTGAGTTCTGCTAAATGTGGGGTGTAACAAAAGCAGAATGCCAAAAAAAAAGCACTAATAATACCAAAATGACCTACAACGAAAACAACTCAAAGTGTGTGTGTGTTCTGTAAGGTATGTGGATATCTGAGGAAGTAAAAGAGGGAGAGAGAGAGAAACAGAGAGCGAGAGAAAATTTGACAGAGAGAGAGAGAGAGAGAGAGAGAGAGAGAGAGAGAGAGAGAGAGAGAGAGAGAGAGGAACAGAGAGAAAGAGAA
>JBBPDA010108535.1:0-11007 GCA_037974385.1 Arnoldichthys spilopterus | reverse complement strand
GTGTGATGGGTTAAATGCAGAGGTCACATTTCGTTGTGGTGCTTGAGTGTGTTCATAATGACAAAGAGTCACTTTCAGTTCACTTCAAATACAGGACAACACCCCAGTGTGTGAATGTGTGTGTGTGTGTGTAACATCACTTTGAAAGCTCCGCCTTCCCTTAGGAGCTGTCAATCATCCACCAGCAACTCCCACACATTCCCTCATCGTCCAGCTTGCACGGGGTAGATATCTGTCTCCATAGTGACAGTGGTTTGAGTGACACCTGTCAGTGTCGCAGAAGAGAGATAAATGAATGAAGCATTGACCACAGAGACACATGGACACTGCGAGATCAGGAGGAGCTTGTGTGTTTAGTGATTGAGTGGGTCTGTTTAGGGTAAGCCACCCTCTCCTTACTCTCCTGTGGTCCCCTGGGGTCCAGCAGGTTGACCACCCCCATAACCTCAAAAGAATCTAAAGGCTCTGTATGAGAATTTTCCCCGATGCTCATGAATATTAATGAGCATCATTCAATGAGAATATTCACGGATCAGCCATAATATTAACACCACTGCAGGTGAAGTGAGGAACATTGACTGTAGTTGCTTCACTACAATGGCACGTGTCAGGGGGAGGGGATATATTAGACAGCAGGTGAACAGTCAGTTCTTGTAGTCGATGTGCTGGAAGCAGGAGTGTAAGGATCTGAGCCACTTCTAGACACTGAGTCAGAGCGTCTCCAGAACAGCAGGTCTTGTGGAGTGTTCCAGATGTGCAGTAGTTAGTACCTACCAACAGTGATCCAAGGAAGGACGACTGGTGGGTCGTGGGCACCCGAGACTCACTGCTGCATATGAGGAGTGAAGGCCAGTGCGTCTGGTCTGGTCCCACAGAAGAGCTACAGTGGTGTAGAAAGTGATGCTGACTCTGATAGAAAGGGGGTCAGAACACACAGTGCAGCACAGTCAGAGCTGCTCCAGCAGCAGGAGGGACACACTCTGTACTAGGTGGTGCTAATGTTATGGCTGATTGGTGTGTGGGGTGGAGCAGTTAAACCATTTCCAATATTTCAATGTCCATGATGAAACTTTATCCCCTTTCTGCAGGCCTCCGAAAGGAAACTTCTCAGATATTTTTTTAAATATTAAAGTGTTTATGTTTATATTTATATTTATGTTTTTAAAAAATGTTCAATATTTTTTATTTGGTGAAAAATGTTGAAACCCAAAGCTGTGCTGAGGGCCCCTCTGAAAGGTGTGACGTCTGTGAAACAGGGCTGAACCTTAAAAACCCAATGTAAAGTAAGTAAAGTTTATGTAAAGTGTTTGAGCCCGTTTGGTTTTGGAGACTGTGTTAAAATTTCACTTGTGTAAACTGACAAAGGCCAGTGGGACGAATAAATGAATGAATTAATAAATCAAACGTGCAATGGTTTCCACAGCTCTGGACAGTGGTGGAGCAAATTCATCTCTTTAATAAGGTATTGATTAGTTCTGAATTATCTTATGCTGCAACGACATAACCCCCTGACCGCAGTGGTGCTTCAGGCCAGCGGCAGGGGCTGTTTGTGCCCTTGCTGAGTGGGTGGGAGGTGAGACCTTGTGTGTTAATTATATACTGTGAGCGGCGGCGTTTTGCTGAAGGGAGCTAATGGGGTGTGGAGAGATCTCGCTGTCCCTTCCTCTTTCGATTGAGGTACATGACCCACTTAGATAGAGCGGACTAGGGCTGACCTCTGACCTCTAGACGTAAGAATAAGAGGGTGTTTAGAGGCTGTGTGAGGACCAGTTGAATAAATTCACTCCCATCATCAGAATCGTTTTATGTGCTAATTTCAGTAGCAGATGTTATCGCCGTGGGAATTTACAGACAATCAACATCGAAAATCGACATTGTGTCATTGTGAACACACTCAAGCACCACAACGAAACGGGGCCTCTGCATTTAACCCATCACATGTGCACACGTGGAGCAGTGGGCAGCTGTCAACAGCACCAGGGGAGCAGTTTAGCAGGATGGTACCTTACTCAGAGGAACCTCAGTGGTACCCGGGCCGGGACGCGAACCTGCGACCTTTCGGATCAAAGGCAGCGTCCTAACCACTAGACCTCAACTCCCCACTGAATGAGCTGCTCCACACTTAACAAAACCACAGATCCTCCATTTCACGTGGAGACAAAGCCAGAGAAGTGAGACTGCTTTGGTTTGGACGTGTGCGGAGGTGAGAGTCTGAGTGGACTGGGAAGAGGAGGTTGTGGATGGAGCTGCCAGGCGAAAGGAAACGAGGAGGCCAGAGAGGGAGAGGTGAGAGAGAACATGCAGGCAGTTGGTGAGAAAGAGGGAGATGTAGAGGAGAGAAAGGAACAGAAACGGAGGATGCACTGTGGCGACCCCTAACGGGAGCAGCCGGAGGAGCGAGGAGAAGGAAGAAGCCGAGCACGGTCCACAAAAATTACAGACAAACTGTGTTCAGACCACTTTCCACATACAGCAGTGAGTCTAGGGTGCCCATGACACTGTGACCCATAACCCTACTAACTACTGCACACCTGGAACACTCCAGAAGACCTGCCGTTCTGGAGATGCTCTGATCCTTACGCTCCTGCTTCTACCACATCGACTCCAAGAACTGACTGTTCACTCACTGTTCACTTATGCCCTAATGACTCACCTCCACCTCTCTCTGTAGAACAGACCATCCATACTGCAAATGTGTGCTGCTCCACCCCTTCACACACACAGCGCTCGTTTATGTTGGACGTCCATGTTTAAGCTCCTGTTTGGCGCGAGGGTGTCGTCGTTTCTTCTGTGACTGTTGGTGACAGAGCTTTGTTGTGTAGAACAGACGGACCAGCTGTGCTGAAAGATGGTGTAGGTGGTGGCGCCCTGTCTCCTGTCTGTCCAGGGTTTGAGGTTGTGGAGTGTGATCTAGGCATAAAAGAGAGCAAGGGTGTGTGTTTGTGGTTTTATCATCATTACCCAGCATGCTTTGCTCTTAGCCCTACTCCTGCCCTGTCTCAGCAGACTGGCTTATCTATCACCTGTCCTCATCTCGCTGCTCTGTGGGATGGAAATGGAGTGCATCTCTAATCCCAGGAGGTGTCGAAATGGCAATCTGAATAACAGACACCTGTTGAGATTCCCGCCTAGTGTGTATGTGTGTGTGTGTGTGTGTGCGTGCGCTCAGGGGGTACGCGGTGCCGTTAATTAGTTTTGGGAGGTTGGAGTGGTTTTGAGGAACGCTGATCGTTTTCCGAAGTTTGGCATTTTCCACTCTCGGGAAATCAGCTGGCACCTCGTCTGTGAATAGGGGCAAGCTGCAGGGCATGATGGGATACACGGCTAATGAAAACGGGCACCTTTGGACATCACGTATGGCACCGACACAAACAGGAAAACAAAACAACAATTAAACACCAGAAGCTCCTGACACTTGACACGGCTCGAGCGCAGACGACCCATGAGCGTCGACAGCGGTTCAGGCATTAATTCTCGAACCTCGGCCTCGTTCTGTGCAACTGTCTTGTGTTTCGGACAGGTGTTCGGATGAGACAGTGTCTCCTCCTATTCTGCGTCTTCAAGAGAACCTCGGCTACTCAGACGTGTCATAAACATCCTTTTTGTCTTTGGTCTTTTTTATCACCAATTTCCTGCATTTCTGGAATTTTTGAAGATATGACTCTGTTTTTTTTTTTTTGGCAAACGCTCCTGAACTGAACTGTTTCTTTCCCAAACGCTGTAAACAGACTCACAATCCGAGCCAGAAACCCCTGCATTTTGGCACATGTTGGTCATGGTGCCAGCCTGATGTGACTCTGCCCTGTTTGGTACCTTGTTTGTTTTTCGCTGCAGTCTAAACCTTCGTGACGTCGTCTTCAAGGCGAGCTGGGTTTACAAGGAGCCTAGTGCTCTGATTGTGACTGTATACAAATCAACAATGCAGCTTTGTGTTTCCGTGATCTCTGGAACCTGGCAGGGTGAGGAGCTCCTGACTTCAGATGAACCATCTCTATTATTACAGTATCCATAACTTTAACCTAGCCTGGGGAGTGTGTGTGTGTGTTTGTGTTCACTGGCTGGGTGCTGTTACCCTTCAGTGTGAAGTGTTTTAACAGTTAATCCTGTTCCTGTGTGTGGTTTTTTGCTCCTGCTCCAGCGTTCCACACTTGAACCCTCAGCGTAAAAACTCTGCAGTGTTTATGACACTAGTGCTTTTTTATTACAGTTCTACAGCACAAGTAGAAAAGTGTGGGCACTGTTGCAAAAGTGCTGTATTTGTTGGTTTGACCCTGTTGTGGGTTGTGCTGTGACGCGTGTGGAGTGTGTGTGGTAGTTGTGCAGAAGGACAGATGTGTTGTACAGCGCTGCAGGACAAACAGCCAGTGTGTGTGTTAGTCTTGTGTGTTCAGCTCTGGAGTGAACTGCACTGCGTTGGATGTGTGACGCGTGTCCTGTGTGGTTTATTCACTGATCCACTTTCACATGTAACACAGTGAAAATATAAAGCTCTGAGTGTTGTGTGGCCCTGTGCGCTGAGGGGTTAATAAGTTTTGAGTGGTTTTGTGAAATGCTGATTGTTTTTGAAGTTTGCCGTTCCGGGAAATCAGCCTAAAGCCCAAACTGGATCCTGGACCCTTAACACTGCAAAATAAAACACTTACTCCCTAAAATCCAGCCCCGAATGTGTCACCGCCTCTGGTCCCACACATGCTGATCCCAGCAATAAAAAAGCTCTTTCTTTTTGCTTCCATGGATTTGCTTTGATCTTCTGATGATTCACTTGTTGAGGTTGATATTCTTTTATCAGCTTTAACCCGACACACGCTGATCCCTCTTAACTCCCTCCCTGCCGGTGATGAGGCATAAGATTCTTAATCAAAAACAGGTTGGACCAATTAACAGCACGTCGTTTAAATCGCGTGTCTTCGCTTTGTTCGTTCTGATGACTTTTTTTTATTTGTAATCATTAATATTTTAATTGTTAATTCGATGTTAATGACCTCTCATGGCCCGCCAGCAGTACCCTCACAGACCACCGGTGGTTGCAGCCCACATTTTAAATGCTCTATAAAACATGTAAATTTGGGCTAAGCGTGTAGAAGAAGCGTGATGGTGTGAACGTGAACGGCTCAGATCCTCAGTTTGTACGAGCAGCTCCTCTCGCGGCGTCTGCGTGGGTTAATTCGGCAGTGTTCATTTCTTCAGCACCGTTTTCCAGCCTCTCTCTCTCTCTCCATCCCTTGGAAGTAAACAGGTGCTTTGTTGCTGTGATATGAGACACATACTGTATAAATGCAAATGAGCTGTTGTATTGGACGTGTGCCACGTTCCTTCGATTTATTCGCTGGAGCCCTGCAGACACAAGCCCTGCGTGAGCTCACACCTCGTTTGCTCAGCGCTCTGTGTGTGACACAGGACGGCTGGTTCCACAGCACTGGATGCGGTCACTTTATTCCGCCACACGTGCACACACGCACACCAGTGTAATGCCATTAACACAGATTACTATACACGGCAGGAAACCAGCCAATAACAATAAAGCCAGACTGATTTAACACAGTGGAACCTTCGCATCATCGCCAGTGTTCTTCGAATCGTAGGTGAACAGATGGTTCTGAAGGCCCTGTTCGCACCTTTGTTGATGTGACTGATCCGATGGCTCAGGCCACATTCACAGGTGCTCTGGGTCACATGGTCTGGGTCATGTTCTAGCAAGTGAAAGTGTCTTTTGGTCATTGTGAACACACTCAAGCACCACAAAGAAACGTGACCTCTGCATTTAACCCGTCACACGTGGAGCAGTGGGCAGCTATCAACAGCACACGGGGAGCATGTGAAGCAGGACGGTACCTTGCTCAAGGGAACTTCAGTGGTGCCCGGGGACTCGAACCTGCGACCTTCAGTTCACATGGGCAACGTCCTCACCACTAGGCCTCCACTGCCCATTCCAGCAATGTGTACAGGAATGTGTTCCAGGCCACGCTGAAATATCCCCTACTCAACCGACAAACCTCCAAACAACAGCAGGCAACAGCAAGGCTCACTAACCACAGGCAGCGCATCTCCCCCTCTGGCCGAACGTCCCAGAGATGATGTCCCTGTTTATATGCATATAGAGCGGGGAAGGACCCCGAGATGCACACCTCATTCTACAAAAAACCATACACAGCCTGTGATTCGCTGAGATAAACAGCTGTAAACACTAAGCTACTCATCATCATTCCCAGCCAATGCCATGCAACAAGGATTAAGTGCAGTGTTACCATCTCTGCATGGGTTGTGCCCTGAGCAAGATGAGCAGTTCTGCTGCCATGTGTCTGGACTATAGTCACCACAGCGTCTGACAGCAGAAAATCAGTCTGATTAAACATTTGCACAACATTGCATATTAATATGCGTTGGCTCCTTTTCACAACTTCAACCAAGTGCTTAGGCTACAAATCATCCCAGCTTGCCTCTACAACTGCAGCAGCAGTTTGTGCTGATCCTCGCAGCATCCATTCATCATTAACGTGCTGAAAACATCCAAAAACAGCCTTTTAACTGCAAAATGTTGACTCTTGGTGACATTAAGCACTCAGCACTGTTGTTCTGGTGAGCAGTGCATGGTATAGTAATTAGGAGGTAAGCATTGCTCCTGCTGTGTTCTGGGGCATTTACTGTGTAAAGAGCTGCTGCGCTGTTGTGAACGTCATAGAGACAGTGGGGAAAGATTCCCTTCAGGTGAGTTTAAGATATTTGAGGGTGTTCTTTAATTTTCTGCCCATTTCAAGCCCACACAATGTTTCAGTGGGGTTCAACCCCCCCCCCCCCCCTTTCTTCCTTGATGGATTTGCTAGTGTGCTTAAGATCATTATCCTGTAGTTCCAAGTCTGGTTCAACTACAACTTTTGGACAGATGACCTCACGTTTTCTTCAAGCTCTCTTTGATATGATGCAGAAATCAGAGCTGCCCAGTCCCCGAGGCAGCAAAGCAACCCCAGACCTTAACATTTCCATCACCATGTTTCACAGCTGGTATGAGGTTCTTCTGTTACTGTGGCTAAACAGCTCTGTCTTCATTATTCCAGAAGACCTGGTCTTCACCTATATGTTCTTTGGCAAACTGTGATCCTGTTCTAATGTTCTTCATGGAGAGCAAAGGACTGTTCTGACACCTCCCATCCAGGATGAATTCAGTTCAGTTTTGTAGGCCACAGCACCTCCACACTGTTCCTGAAGACCACTGTAGTGAACCTTCTACTGATTGATTTCCTCCATGCTCTTCTTTACTCGCCTCAGAGAGCGGTTATCAAGTCAGATTTCCTGAAAGATCTTCACATTTCCCTAAAGAGCTACACACTTCTGAATAAAATGTGAGCACAATTTTTTAGACATGTTGAAACAGTGTTAACATGTGAATACAGAAACAGCACTGAAATCCACGGGGATCAGTCTAGCATCCTGACTTAAATCTGCCTCCAGAAAATATGAACAACACAGAAAATCAGCAACAGGTTCAGCAATCAAAAACATCAGCGCTGAAGACATGAAGGCTGAGTGGTAGAACAGCACCAGTATGTGAGACAGGGAGGTGGTATGGTGGGTTATTTTGGGGAAGAAGGGGAAAGCGGCTTGGTAAAGGCAGCTGCGAGCGTGTAACGTGCTAGATAGATAGCTAGAGCACGGGTCTATAAACAATCAGAGTGACGGAGACTCGTGGAGACAGGGAGCTGGTGCAAACAATCCCCCGAGGACATTGTGTTATTTAAAAGTGCTCAAGAAGCGAGTGAAGGTTGTGCAGCTTTTTTACCTGAGGAGCTTGTGCCGGTGAGTGGAGGCAGCTGTTTGGGTCAGTGGCGGTGGGCCTTGTCTTCTGAGTGGAGCGATGCCTCCAGGCCATGTGTTTTGGGTTCTCTAAGACATGGGTGCTGAAGTATGCGATTGGTCATCACTTCAGCACCTTGGGGGAAGTGGTGGGCGGGGTGAGAACAGGAACAAGTGAAGTGCAGTGATTTTGCATTAGCTGGAACCAAACCGAAAAACATATAAGTCAATCCATAGCAGCACTGTTGCTAGGCATCTCGGCCTTTTGGCAAAGATTAGATGTAGTATCCGCTCTTAGCACTTTAATGTCTCAAACATGCTCTGTATGAGGACTAGATATTACATAGATTTTTAGAACAGGGAGACGGATGCGGAGCTTGTTCCGTCCGGTACACGCATCAACCTGCTATTGCACTACCTCTGGGAACAGTGCACCTCCTTTCCTCGGTGCCCCAGTGAGGGAGGCGGTGTCCCCTTGTCCCCTGCACATGGAACCTTCTGAAACCTCTTGTGCCAGCGATGCCACTGGAACATTTGCAGCATTTCTTTGGTGGAGGCCTAGTGGTGGGGACATTGCTCTTGTTACCTGAATGTCGCAGGTTTGAGTCCCTGGGCACCACTGAGTTCCCTTGAGTAAGGTACCGTCCCGCTACAAACAGTCACTTCCAGTAGGCAACTATTGTTCTCACTTAAACATTAGACTACAGCATTAATAAGAAATGCCTGCTTGGACAGGACAGGGGGACACAACCGCATGAAACAAAGTGTTTCACGGCTGAGGTTTTCTGACTCGCTTTATAAACGCTATGGAAGCGGTAGCTTAACAACCCAGATGTAGTGCAGCGCTCATGAGGGTGTGGGGACCCATGTGAGGTGCCTCTGCACATGGGTTGCCATTTTGCTGGAAACACCTGATGAGCTCCCCTGCCCCACCCCACAAGAAAGTGAGGATACAAATTTTATTACAGTCGCTGTCCATAAAATATGCCTTCGTCTCACAATCCACACACACACACAGAAACATGGCAAAGTTGAATTTGTCTGTGAGAGAGAGGGGCCAACACATGACCTGCCATAACCCAGGGCCAGATTTGAACAGAGTGATGCTATTTATAAAGCTGGAGCTTTTTAGAGAGTCGTCTGCTGCTGCAGGCTGATACACACTCACACCAACTCAACACAGATTTATATTAATCTACTGTCATATTCCACATGTGCATGTGTGTGTGTGTATGGGAGTGAAAGAAAGCACTGAGCCATGACGGAACTGTAGCACTGACGCTGTGTGTGTGTGTGTTTTTTGTTCATTTTCAGGAGAAATATAATATCATATAGGTATATAATATATATGACATGTTGTTATTATTACGTATAAAAACATATATAATACATATGGGATATATATACTATATATGAACACACACACACACACACGTGTACATGCAGAGGTGTTGGTGTGTGTTTGTGTGTAACACCCACATTCAGACATCCTCAGGCCTTCAACAGCACCACCGTGCGCTCAACCAAGTCAGAGATTCAAAACTCCCAGAAGGCTTTGCTCCAGCTAGAGCCCTCCCTGAAAGTGGAGCTGTGTACCTCACAGAGAGCACTGCAGAGTTATCAGCATGTGTTAAACGGTATTACAGCACCGCACCATTCGTTGTAGTGGTATGTGGTGCTGAAATCTGATTGGGTGCATCCTTTTTATGTTATTCCCCTGTGGACTCTCTCTCTTTTTCTCTCTTAACTGCTTACCTTGATGATGTAGTTGTAGAACAGCGGCATGAGCAGGTCAATGGACGTGAAACCTGGCAAAATGGAACGGTTCCCGGTGGTGGTGGTGATGGTGGAGGGGTGTCGAAATGACCACAAGGGGCATCAGCTAAGAGTCCAGAAAAACACAACCCAGTTGTGGGGTTGGGGTGGGGGGTGGGGGTCCATGTCAAAGAGGTCACCATGGCCAAAGGTCCAGCACCTAACACACCTCCATCTGCAGGCGCATGCTGCCTAGTGATGTTTCATTTGAGTTGCATGGCCATTTTGTGGGTGTGGTGGGACTGGAGGAGTCCGAGTTAGTGAGTGGAACTAGACACGACTGCAGTTGGGGAGAAACCTGGAAAATGTCCAAAAGTAGGAGCACTGCTGAAATAAAGCACCTGTTTTTGGGGGCTTTCGATCAAATCTACACTGCATATGCAACTTTAATGATGGGTCTCTTGCTCCCTCTCTCTCTTTTTCTCTCGCTCTCACAGGGTCTGGTGATTGAGCGTGTTGGAAGGAAGCCACTGCTGATTTTTGGTTTCTCAGCGATGGCAGTGTGTTTCAGTCTCCTCACCATCTTCCTGCATTTCCAGGTCAGTGAAGCAGCTGGGCGTACGATGCCATGACCACGTCACTTAAGCTATAAAACCACATCTTTGGACTACATTGTTGAAATTTGGGTTGAAGACAATAAAATTCTTACAGACGAAATGTAAAAATGCGAGCTGAGGGCTGGAGATGTCTTCAAGCCTGATGGAAAAGTGTTTAGCATGTCCACACACTCTCCCAGTATGAGCTGATCCTCCCCCATTCAGCCCTACTCCATTGTTGTGCTCTCATTCTTTGAACTTCCTCATTTGCATTCAATTCTATTGGCTTAATTTGTATTCATATTCGAAACGTCAATGAATGCACAGCACAGAGATGTGGGTTTGTTTACAAGCGATTGACTCCTTTCTGACCAGAGAATGTTACTGCGTGATTGTCAGAGAGACCATATAAGAATCCCCAAAGTCCAGCTGTGACTACAGCAGTGACAAAAAGCCAGTAAATTACTTGATAAGATTTGCACACTTTCTCCAATAAATAAGATTTTCATCCAGTGTTCCTATATTGACAAACAGAGTCATTTTAGAGAAATGTCACAGCACTGCTGAATGTTGTGGTGGTAACACAGAAATGCCACAAGTAGTAATCACAATAGGAGTAACTGTAGTAATTGTTTTAGTGCTCTCAACAATATGTCCAGTAATAGCAGAATTAGTAGTAATAATAGTAACTGTGGTAGTATAATATAGTGGTTACAGTATCAGCAATAGTAATGATAGTAATGCTCAGTGATTAAAGTATTAACATTACTAATGATAGTAATACTCAGTGATTACAGTAGCAGCAGTAGTAATGAGAGTAATACTCAGTGATTACAGTATCAGCAGTACTAATGTGTGAAAGTGACTA
>JBBPDA010108534.1:0-11008 GCA_037974385.1 Arnoldichthys spilopterus | reverse complement strand
ATTACAGTCTGGACTGTCTGATTACTGCCCCCCACAGGTAAACACACAGTATTACAGTCTGGACTGTCTGATTACTGATTGATGTTTCACAAGCTGCAGTAAAGCAAAAAGTGCTTTAAGTGTAGTGTATGCGCCACTTCCTTGACAGTGAACCTCCCAGTGATTGACATCAAGCTGGATAAACCCCAGGAGCCTCCAGCCACCGAGAGCAGCTGCTCCTGTTAGTACAGGGCCCCCTCATGGACACCTTCATTGACACAACCTGCTTGTTCTTTTGCTTCCCATGGGTCAGGATCCAGTCGAACGTAACGATCGGGACATTTTACATCCGAGCAAGTGGGCCAAACGTTACTGAAGCTCTCAGATGTAAAAATCACATTCGCATTGTTGACACAGATGTAAAACAAACAAACAAACAAACAAACAAACAAACAAACAAACAAACACCTAATACAAAGTAAAGACACGCTGTTGGAATTATGTAGGAATCCAGTACCATTGTGTTTTCTCGCTTGTGAGGAATTTCACGTTACTTTAGCTTTTGTATTTTTGTACACGATGCGAGAAGCTAGAAGACGCCTTCACAGATAGAACGAGAATGCGGAAGAGGCAGGAGCAGCAGGGTGTAGGGTCATCATCCTCTCCCGTACGTCATGCATGTCAGCCCTGTTGCGACTCCTGGTTCTCCTTCATGCTGTTAGTGGTTAAAAAGGCCCCAGAGGTGATGGGAAAGGCCAGCGTGGCTCTGTGTAGGCCTGTTCAGGTGTGTGAGACGAACGCGAACATCATTTTCATCGTGGACAAAGCCGCGTCGCCTCTGGCTTCACGTCGGCCGGCGCGTTCATGTGGAAATGATGTGCACGTCAGTCTTCAGTACGAATTTCACTCTGCACTTTTGTGTGTTCTGTGCAATTTTAATCTCACACGAGTCAACTGGTCACACATTCCTCCGTCCCCTCACCGATGGTCAGTTATGGTCAGTCCACTTTTAAGGTACGACAAGAATAGAGCTTATAATGAGTCCCCACCACTTACACACACACACACACACACACACACACATTGCCATACTGTACTGTATTGTATATAGTGTTTATATTGCCATGAACATCCATCAGAAAAGTAAGTGTGCACTGATACGACAAGGGCTTCACTGTGTTTTGTTTGTTTGTTTGTTTGTTTGTTTGTTTGTTTGTTTTTGCTGTGTCTCTCTCATGAATGATCATTTTTCATGTTTTTTTAGCATTTCGTTCTAACCAGACAGATCTGTCTTGTGTTTCTTTGAAGTTGAATTTGTTTGTTTGTTTTTAAAGGAGACGATAGATTTTAAAAGTGTAAATGTGCAAAACAGCACAAAAGTACCACTTTAACCGACGGCCGGTGGCGTTTCTTCCGTTTTACGACGTACACATTTTATTCCAGTCCTGAAAAACGGAAACGTGTGGTTGTCGCCATCACCCTTGCCCTCGTCCCGCCCCCATCCTCGCCCTTGTTCTCACCCTCACACTTGCCCTCGCCCCTCCCATCCTCGCCCTTGTCCTCACCCTCACACTTGCCCTCGTTCTCATCCTCATCTTCATCCTTGCCCTCGTCCCGCCCCCATCCTCGCCCTTGTCCTCACCCTCACACTTGCCCTCGTCCCCCTCCCCATCCTCGCCCTTGTCCTCACCCTCACACTTGCCCTCGTTCTCATCCTCATCTTCATCCTTGTCCTCGTCCTTACCCTCGCCCTCATCCTTGTCCTCGTCTTTACCCTCGCCCTCATCCTTGTCCTCACCCTCGCCCTCATCCTTGTCCTCGTCTTTACCCTCGCCCTCATCCTTGTCCTCATCCTTACCCTCGCCCTCATCCTTGTCTTCGTCCTTACCCTCGCCCTCATCCTTGTCCTCGTCTTTACCCTCGCCCTCATCCTTGTCTTCGTCCTTACCCTCGCCCTCATCCTTGTCTTCGTCCTTACCATCTCCCTCATCCTTGTCCTCATCCTTACCCTCGCCCTCATCCTTGTCCTCACCCTCACCCTCGCCCTCATCCTTGTCCTCGCCCTCACCCTCGTTCGCATAAGAAAATGACGTAACACCATGAATTTCGCCACCTTCCCCTCGCGGGTGTGTAGTATAGTGTGGCTCCTGGTCCTTCGAGCACATTTCGAGTACGTGTGTAGGGCATAAATACTAACACGAATAATCGTTGTTTCCACGTGGACGGACACTCCCGGTTGGACAAAAAGGTCCTCAGACCCAGACAGGAAGTGCTGAACAGAGCAAAGCCGGGGGAGAATGTACAGAAAACACTCTATAAGATTCAGGTTCTCGCACCACGTTAAGGGAATGTGAACTGTTTACTTATCACAATAGTCCAACTAGCCTCTAACATTACATAATGTGTTATGATATATATATATATACATATAATTATATTATAAAATGTATATTTGTTTGCGTTTGTTGACATGAATGCACTGACATCACTGTGTATAGATGTTTATACGTTGATTTCGGCTGTTTTTAAGCCCTTGTAAAGATGTTCGGGTCGGGTCGGTTCGTTTTCTAGTGCAATCCTTCCGCTCGATGTAGAAGCAGTTGGGGAAAATGACCCAGGAACGAACGGGAACTTTGAAACCTTGGGCTTATCAAAAGCCACCGGCGTGAAGAGGTTTTAGACTAGCGTAATCACTCATGCCGCGTTACTCGGACACTCTCATATTTAAGCTGTACCGTCCAGCCTTTTTGCTTTGTCACCTTCCACTCGTGTGACACTAGTGTGCCTTCTGTTATTCTGACACCAAAATGCAAAGCTCTCATACTTCGGCTCTGACCGAGAACAGCTGGCTGCTGGGTGGGATGGATTTCCGACGCTCGTGCGCTCCCTCAAAGAACATCCTGCCTTCACTCCGTCCATCCGCCAGGCGTAGCAGGTCCAGAGGACGCCGAGCGCGTGTGTATGTGTATGGTCAGAGGCGAGCTCGCACGGCATGCCGGGTTTGTGGCCATGGGCTCGGGCCGAGCAGTGCAGTGGGCTCTCTATTCATCCTGTACGGACATTTATGAGCATGACGTTCTGTCTGAAAAGATCAATAAACTATGTGTTAATACCACACGCGCTCACGCCTCACTTCTTCCTCACGTCCGCTCCACACGCTCTGGCCTTCTGCCGTAACATTAACGCCGTTAATGCCCCGCTCAGTTATTTGGTCGAGAGCATTTTCAGTCCCTGGGTTGAGACACTCACTGAACGTGACCCGATCGCTCCATCGCTGTCGCTCGGTTGAGGGCAGTTATGGTGAGAAAGTCGCTGGATTTTCACCGGGTCTTTCATTTCTAGACCATTTCATGGGACTTCCTCAGCAGACGTTAGCCAAAGTCATGCTACTTGCAGGTGGTTCTGTTGCACGAGCACACGTTTTGAGGATGTTTGATGGATTTCTCTGAGATGTTTTAGGAGAATCCAAGAAGTGTCATTGATTTTTACTCGATCGTTTATGTTTTCTAATTCACATTTACATTTACATTTATTCATTTGGCTGACTTCCAAGACGTGGAGCCGAGTAGTGGGACGGTACCTTGCTCAAGGGTACCTCAGTAGTGCCTGAGCCAGGACTTGAACCTGCAACCCTCAGGTCCCCAGCGCAATGTCTTAACCACAAGTCCAACAATGCCCCAATTCAAGGTGGACCTTTCAGCAGGAAAACGATCCTAAGCACACTAACAAACACACCAAGGAGTGGCTCAAAAAGTACAAATGGAGGTTTATGCGATGGTCTAGTCAAATCCTGGATTTTAAGCACATTGAAATAATGTCGGAGGAGGATTTGAAAATGTCAGGATATGCAGGTTTTATGATATTTATATTGCCCTTAATATAAAAATGCGTTTCATTGCTTTTTTGGTGTGGCCATTAAAGGGTAAATAGAGGAACTGCCTGTTCATGAGCCTGTTAAGCCTCCTATCCTTCCTCTATGAACACAAGGCCTATGTTGTAGCCCTGTAGGTGGTTTTATTTGTCTAGCACTTTTTTACAGCTGACGTTATCACAAAGCAACTTTACAGAATCCAGGTCTGAGTCTCTAATAGTGGCAGGAAAAAAATCCCTAAGCGGGAAGAAGGGGAACCCGTTCTCTGGTTGACACTGGATAGCCAGAATAAACCATAAAGTAGAGTCTCAGGTTGTCAGTTAAAGACTGTAACTTGGAGCAACAGGCCCTGTTTTGGCAGGGTGGGAAGCATATGGACCATATGGAGCTTAGGAAATGGTCTGAGGAGAGATAAGCAGAAGGCCCCACTGATGGAGGTGTGTATATCAGTCCTGACTCCACTTATACTCACTGTACAAACCAATCCACTGCTGACTGTGTCCAATGTTCCCTCCAAACCAGGGGGCGATTATTTATATAGCCCTTTTATCTGCCTTATTTGAGTAGACCTATGTGTTCTTAGTGGGGTTCCCCTGCCACAAACACTTCAGTTAGACTAATACAGGGGCAGGTGGGCGGGGGAGAGCGAGAAAGTCAATTGCTTGGCCAACTGTGGACTTTCCAGAACGATCCGCACAAACGAGCTCATCTGTGTGAGTGACTTTGACCCTCCAGCACCTCCCACAGGGGTTCAGTGTGAGCCTTTCGTCTGCGTTTTCCCATGCACCACCACCCTCGGCGTGTCCCTGAGGGCCTGCAGCTCTGTCTTAGCAGATTAACCGCCTCCGAAGGCCAAAGACCAGCAGAGATTCCGCCCAGTTACAGCACAGACAGGTGGGACGCGCAAGAGCCATCAAAGGAGATAAAAAGCAAGCGCGGCGGAGAGTGAGGCGCCGTCTCGTCACGTCCCATCTCATCTCCTGCAGCTACAGTGAGTACACTTTCTCCACAGCGGCGCATAGAAGATTTATAGAGCTCTTCTCTCTGGAGATGCACTCACTTGGCACCGATCAGCCATAACATTATGACCCCTGAAGGTAAAGTGAAAAACATCGACTCTAGTCATTTTTTAATAATGTGGCAACAAGTGAACAGTCAGTTTTTGAAGGTAATGTGCTGGAAGCAGGAAAAAAAAGGGTCTGAGCCACTTTGACAAGGGCCTTATTGTGATGTTCTAGACGTCTGAGACAGAGCGTCTCCAAAACGACAGGTTGTGGGCAGTGTTCCAGGTATGCGGAAGTTAGTACCTGGTGGAGGGCAGTTATGGTGAGAAAGTCGCTGGATTTTCAGCGGGTCTTTCATTTCTAGACCATTTCATGGAAATTCCTCAGCAGACGTTAGCCAAAGTCATGCTACTTGCAGGTGGTTCTGTTGCACGAGCACACGTTTTGAGGATGTTTGATGGATTTCCCTGAGAAGTTTTAGGAGAATCCAAGAAGTGTCATTGATTTTTACTCATTCGTTTATGTTTTCTAATTCGAGGCGGACCTTTCAGCAGGAAAACGATCCTAAGCACACTAACAAACACACCAAGGAGTGGCTTAAAAAGAACAAATGGAGGTTTATGCGATGGTCTAGTCAAATCCTGGATTTTAAGCACATTGAAATAATGTCGGAGGAGGATTTGATTTTTTGCGATATTAATATTGCCCCTAATATAAAAATGCGTTTCATTGCTTTTTTTGGTATAAATAGAGGAACCGCCTGTTCGTGAGGCTGTTTAGCCTCCTATCCTTCCTCTATGAACACAAGGCCTATGTTGTAGCCCTGTAGGTGGTTTTATTTGTCTCCAAAACGACAGGTTGTGTGCAGTGTTCCAGGTATGCGGTAGTTAGTACCTGGTGACAGGGTCACCCAAGGCTCACTGATGCATGTGGGGAGTGAAGGCTAGGCCTGATAGAAAGGGGTCAAAACACACAGTACGTTCAGCAGCATGAGTCAAGTCGAGTCGAGTCAGTTTTATTACCATAGCACATTTTACAGCCGACATTGTTGCAAACTTACAGAATTCGGGCATGAGCCCTTCATGAGCGAGCTGACAACAAGGCAAGGAAAAACGTCCTAAGCTGAAGGAAGAAACCTTGGGAGGAACCAAGGCTCAGAATGGGAACCCATCCTCCTCTGGTCGACACTGGATAATGAGGGAGGCATGAGGGACCTACTTAATATTGGGCAGATGGTGTTAATGTTATGGCTGATCAGTGTAAATTATATTAGATGACTTTGGTATCAGAAACCGCTCGCTTGTAGCTCCACCTCGTCTGCTGATTTTGTGGTCGCCATATTCTAGGCCCTCATCAGTGGTCAGCTTCTGATTTCTGATGGCCCCTGTTGATCCGAGTTTTGGGTGAGTGACCGCTTACAGGCAGTGACACTGATGTGTGTAAAAATCTGGCAACATGAGAATCAGAGCCACACACACACTAACAGGCTGATACACTATTTAGCAGCAGATGGACTACAGAGTGTGACTGTAGTGTCTCTAGTGGACCCATAAGGTGAATGTGGCTGGACAGTGGAAGGATCTAATAAAGTGGCCAGTGAGTGTACGCTCCATTTATGTGATAGTTTGTACATGAATTAGTCTGATTGGTGGTTGGAATGATTAACAACAAAGTATAAATTTAGGGTCTTGTCCAGCATGTCTCGAGTGGAGCCTTTGGGAAATTCTGAGCTGCACTCTCAACTGAAAGCATGTAGAACTGAGATCGCCATGGCAATCCACGATGCCTTCCCCCTGCTCTATGGGCTGGCAGATCACGACATCATCTCTGATCAACTTCTAGGGGTGAGTGGACGTGTGAATGTATTGTAATGAGAGTGAACAGTAGTGAACAAAGATACTAACAGTACTAAATAGTACAGTGAACAGTATTTAACACAGTATAGTGAACAGTAGTGAACAAAGTATAGTTAACAGTATAATGAACAGAGTATAGTGGATACAGTGTACTGAACAGTAGTCACAGATTAGTGAACAGTATTAAACAATGTGAACAATTTATAGTTAACAGTATAATGAACAGAGTATAGGTGAACACAGTGTAGTGATCAGTAGTCACAGATTAGCAAACAGTATTGAACACAGTACACTGAACAGTAGTGAACAAAGTTTAGTGAACAGAATTGAACTCAGCATATTGAACATTATAGTGGACACAATATAGTGAACACAGTATAGTGAACAGTAGTGAACAAAGTATAGTTAACAGTATAATGAACAGGGAATAGGTGAAGACAGTGTAGAGAACAGTAGTCACAGATTAGTGAACAGTAACACAGTATAGTAAACAGTAGTGAACACAGTGTAGTGAACATTAGTAAACAATGTATAGTTAACAGTATAATGAACAGGGAATAGGTGAACACATTGTAGTGATCAGTAGTCACAGATTAGTGAACAGTATCGAACACAGTACACTGAACAGTAGTGAACACAGTTTAGTGAACAGAACTGAACTCAGCATATTGAACAGTATAGTGAACACAGTATAGTGAACACAGTATAGTGAACATAGTATAGTGGACACAGTATAGTGGACACAGTATAGTGGACACAGTATAGTGAACATAGTATAGTGGACACAGTATAGTGAACACAGTATAGTGAACATAGTATAGTGGACACAGTATAGTGGACACAGTATAGTGGACACAGTATAGTGAACACAGTATAGTGGACACAGTATAGTGAACACAGTATAGTGGACACAATATAGTGAACATAGTATAGTGAACACAGTATAGTGAACATAGTATAGTAAACACAGTATAGTGGACACAGTATAGTGGACACAGTATAGTGAACACAGTATAGTGAACATAGTATAGTGAACACAGAATAGTGGACACAGTATAGTGAACATAGTATAGTGAACACAGTATAGTGAACACAGTATAGTGAACATAGTATAGTGAACACAGTATAGTGAACACAGTATAGTGAACACAGTATAGTGGACACAGTATAGTGAACATAGTATAGTGAACACAGTATAGTGAACACAGTATAGTGAACATAGTATAGTAAACACAGTATAGTGGACACAGTATAGAGGACACAGTATAGTGAACACAGTATAGAGGACACAGTATAATGAAGAGTGTTGAACAATAATTTGAACGCAGTTTTAGCCAATATTGTATGGGAAGTATTTTTATCTGTAATGTGCTCTTTAGGAAACTCTGGAGAGGAAGAAGAAGGATGGAATCCACAAGGCTGTGTATTCTCTCCTAACGTGGCTTCTGGAGCAAGATGCTTCACTTCTTCAGGCTTTCTGGAACAATCTCTCCAAAGAGTACAATCAGGAGAGTTACCCCAAACTGCAGGGCCTGTTTGCTAACTTACCCAAAGGTACAGTGGTTCATCATATAGAATTTTTAGCTTGTGAAACCTGCCTAAATTACACTCACTCTCCTGTAAATTAGAACATCTACCCTATTTATCACTGGTCCGTTTCTGGTCACAGGGCTGATGCTGGTGAGATATTATTATAAATAAATAAGTAAAGAAAATTCACTTTGGGAAATAGATGGACTGATGAAGGGATGAGCTATAGGACGGCAATTATTATAACTGTCATGATAGATAAAACCATTGGACGCATTTGCATGTTGAATGGTTTAATCAGAGGAATCAAAGTCAGCAAGAGAAAAGGTCAAACTGGGGTCAAACAGGTATGGCAGAGAAACAGGTTAGGGTCAAAAACAGGAACAAGAAGAGAGATCTGGCACAGAAATGTATTAGACGCATGACCTGCAGAGTCTCTGAGACTTCCTGCAGGTAAAACAGGCAGCCAGATGATCCTCTGTTCCGTGCCACTTGGAAGGGGGCATGTCCAGAGGTTGGTTAGAACTCCAGGGATGAAAATGGGCTCTGGCCACCAGAGAGAATCATAGCCCTCCTTACAAAAACCTCCATCTTGGTGTCATGCAGGAGCAGCTGGCAGCTGTCAACAGCAGTGTAGTTGGATTGTCCCTTGCTCAGTTGTACCTCAGTGGCACCAGGGCTGGGACTCAAACCTGCAATCTTCTGCTCACAAGGTCCTAACCACTAGGCCTTCACTGCCCAACTAAGTTTAACGGTTAGCATTAGCATTAGCTGTAGGGCTTCGGTTTAGGGTTTTGACTAGTCTTCGAGGTTCAGGTCACAGCTGAAGATTAGAATTTGGGTGGTTTCTCTGTGTTTAAGCCCTGACTGTGCCTGGCAGGACTGAGGCTGGAGAGCGAGTTGCAGATTCGAGCTCAGCCAAGTCGGAAAAGGGGCCTCGGGGAAAAGCACCGTCCACACCACTACTCCAAGAGATCACTGCCGGACGGCTCAGGTACTTACAACAACACAGCTTTACCTCATCCTCCACATCGTCCTATAGGAACTTCGTGGAATTGCTGAGTAATAAGCCTTATGCTGCGATACTCCTGGGATTGTAGGAGGTTAACAGGGGTTTAATGACCCACTGCCCTGCACAAGTTCATGGTCTCCCTGCTCTTGCAGACTTAATTTGTCTAATGATTGGCCGTAACGTGCTGAGCTGGGGGTGGCAGAGCAAAGCAGAGCATGGAATTGTGAAGAACAGTGGGCCGTCATGACCGGAAGCCTCAAAGCCCTAATTTGGTGATTCAAGATTCAAGATTCAAGATGTTTCTTTGTCACATACACAGTTATACTAGTACAACGTGTAGTGAAATGTATCTCTGAACACTCCAGTGTCTGTGCAAAGGCATCTAGTTACACAAAAGGGGATTAAACAGGGAAGAAGAGCAAAAAGTATATATATATATATATATATATATATATATATATTTAAAATAAATAGGGGATCTAACAATAAGCAGTATATACACACAAACAATATGTGAAGTCATATTTACACTGTTTCTAATTGCAGACGTGGGAAATTCAGATCCAGAAGGTAAAAATGCACTGCAGGGCTGCATCTGAGTAGCTGAATGAGGCTTCCTTTCCTGTCTGTTTGCCTTGATCTTGCCTGATCTGTATCCCATGGCCTCACTCTATGTACCGCTGGATCGTGTGGATCAGCTCGACCGCCAGATCAGCCAAAACCACGGAGAGTGGACGGGAAATGTTTTGTTTAGTTTACTCAGACACGGCCGAAGATTTTGTTCCAACAGTCTTCTCGGATTAGGTCACACCAGCAGCTGCCAAAATTCTGGGGAGGATTTTTACTTTCTGGATTTGTTGACATGACGTCCAGAGGTGGAGAATTCGTTTTATGATCTAATCAGAGAGGCAAAGCAGCTGGAATGAAACCCTGCGGTGCATTTTCCCTTTCTGCCTTTGGGTTTCCAATCTCTGGCTTATTGTGTGCCTGAATTATCACACAAAGGTGCTCAGAAATCTATAGTGGACTTGCTTCTGTTGTTTCTGACTGCACACTGCTCTACAATAATGAGCTCCAGTGCAAAACAAAGGGGCGTCTGATTGACTGCAACTAGGTAAATCTTTGCCCAGTTGTTGCTTTAAACAGTGAAAGCAGGTCTGTGTTGCTGTGCTCTAGGTGGCAAAGGGAAGTCTGTGAGGAAGACAGACAGCGCGTCCCTCTCTCAGGTGTCAGTGAGCAGCGGTGAGCAGTTTTTATGTTTAAATGAGTCCATTTTTTCCTGTGTTCGTCAGGAAAAACCCTGTGCAGATCTTCAAAAAGGCCTCAGTCTCAACCAATAAGGTGTTTATTTTAACATGTGGTCACAGGCCATAAGGGCACCGCACACCTCTGACACCATATGTGCCAGAAGAAGCGCAAAGTGTGTTTAAAATGAACACAGAGCAGTGAAATACATCACCATCACCATACCTGTGCTGACCATTGTCCCCATTTGTGCAGGGGTTCAGTCTGTGTCCGCTTCGGTGCAGCGAGCCGTCACGCTGACCGCTGGGGAACTTCCTGCAGGCTGTGGGACGGTGGAGGAAATTGTCATCCAGCAGGTCATCGAGTCCGGTGAGAAACAAAAAGATCATTAAAGTGAAGGTGACTCTTTGTCATTGTGAACACACTCAAGTACGACAATGAAACGTGACCTCTGCATTTAACCCATCACACGTGCACACGTGGAGCAGTGGGCAGCTACCAACAGCGCCCG